>JAGIQG010000012.1:1093535-1328535 GCA_024679065.1 Sphyrna mokarran | reverse complement strand
TTCAATTTTCCATTTTGAAAAAACCTTTGATCTCAGATCAAGTTAATTCAAGAACATCAACTGACAAGGCTGCTTGAAACACCCCAATGGTTAGGCCTAAATGTACCACCAAACAATGTCATTTTAATAGGCAACCACTGGAAGGTAACAAGCAAAAAAAAAGCTAAAGTTACTGAGAGAACATGTGACTCCTCACATTTAACTGCGCTCACTCTATTTTCTATACATCTCTATGCTTGTACTTCATTTTGTTGCCAGCAGCAATGACATGCATTGTAACTAAAGAGAAGAGTTTCTACTTTAAAGTATTGTTTTGTATGAGTTCATGTCAGCACAGGTCACAGACACAGAAATGAAAAGTCACTGGATTGCCATGGCACAAATTGTCTCGGCGGCTAAAATCAAACAAAGCCCAATTAAACTAATCATAACGTCCCACTGAACACAAGGAAGCTCACCTGGTATTTCTGGAATTGAGCATGAATTCCCAACTCTACCCAGTGCTTGGTACTTTAATTACCCAGGCCAAACACTGTGAAATTGCTTCTCTGATCTGCTAATGGGTGAGAAATCCTGCCGATGTGGTCTCATGCCAAGGGGCCATTGCGAGATGCGGCAATGTTACTGATGGCATCCTAATGGAGATGACAATTCCTAAAACTCAAAGGGAAAATTAACGGGATGCAGTTTACAATACCAGTGATTGTTCATTAATTACCAATTTGCTCACTGCTGGAGGCTAGCCATTACAGTACTCTGGATAAAAGTATCAATCGATTCTGAAGACCACCCATCAACACTGACGGAGGAATGTACAGAACAATTAATATTAACTGTTATCAAAGGCACTTGAGATATCTCATTTATGAAATAAAAGTCTTATTGGCTTAATAGTGCCACTAGCAGGCATTAGGCAGTAAAAACTGGGAGATAAAAACCTTTCATTAGTTCAATACTTCAATCAAATCCTAAAAACCATAAACTATTAGGGCTGCTACCCATAATTCTTGGAGATCTTCACCCCATTTAAACAATTATACAGTTCAAGTTAACTCACCAGCACAATGGCCTTAATAAGTATTCAATTTTATTTATATATTTATCTCTTTAACACCATCATAGGAGTTGCTAATTTACCTTCCTGAAATATTCTGGATAAGATGGCATTAATATGGACAAATGACTGAGCTAGGAATGATACTGCCTAACAGACAATATAAAAATCTGACTAAATCACCAAGGTGACATTTTAAAAATTTAAGTTTTGATTTCAATAAACACACGTTCTAAAAAAGAGTAAATTTTAGGCAATGCTTCTTTGAATCATTGCATAAGGAAACCTTTTCCTGCAACTCCTTTCTTATTAATGTTTTCTTAGTCTTATATATTTTGTTTTAAAGGGAAGGCCATTCAGCCCATTAACTGCACTGCACTCCCTTTCACAGAGCATCTTCATGGCCATATAAAGAGAGCTTATTCTGGGAAGTGCTTTTCATCTACAACAGTAACAAAGGGCAGGAATCATTTGGTCCTCTTGCCTGGAGCCCAGAAATCCCTGCCCAGAGTCAGCTCAACACACTTTTCAATGGCCCAAATTTTCCACCCCACCTACAATCATTCCAGCCAGCAGGACCAGGAACTTTACTCCAAAGTAAATTTCCACACAATCTATACCGACATCTTTTCTGTTGCACTCTAGAATAGCCTCCTCTTCTTTCCTACCCATACCCACTGCAAATTACCCAGGCAGTGAATCATTCATTATATCCTGTGGAGTTTTCATCACATATATAAACGCAGAGAATGTCGAATACAACTGGATATTCATGAGTCTTTAATTGGTCCTGATTGCTCATACTATTTTATTTCTCTTATATTTTCAGCTGGCCATCTAACATCTGTGCAAGGTCACTTCCCTTCACAAATGGGATCTCTCTGTCTGCCCCTCAAAACCTGGATCCCAAGATACTCTTTCCAAGTATTTGTTCTCAAGAAACAGTTTTAAGGAAAACAAACAAGAAAGTTGCAGAAGTAGATGAAAAGATTGGGTTAATGTTATAGGTGCATACCACTTGCTTTATGTTTCCCAAGTCAACAGAATATTATGAGGGCAAATAAAAACAAAAATCCAGAGTGTTAAACTATACAATTGAAAAGTCTGTGGGCGCATTTACTTATGGATTAATTAACTTATGGACTAAGTTACGAGCTACTCTTGAGGGATTTACAAACTGTCCATGAATTGAAAGCTTCTGTGCTGTATTTTACTAGAATCAATCCTGGTTTGTAATCTGTAAAATTGCAGTTTGCTTTCTGTGCCCAGTTATTACTTTTAATGGCAGTATACAAAGAACCTATATTTCATCCATACACTTACGCAACTATTACAAATATTTATTTGTCCTTTTTCTTGATGGCATTATTAAATCACTGTCAGAAAAAAATGGCATTTTTTTCCAATTCACTGTAATGCTTTCATGCCCTCTATCTATAATATGCCCTTGTCAATTTTACTATATGGCACAACCCTCCTCTTGGAATATCAACTATACTTCAACAATACCGTTTAACATTATCACCCACCAAACAGCCTGTGTGTCTGAAATAGAATAGGTTTCATTTATGTAAGAAAAAATGAAGCTGGAGATAAAAATTCTGATTCTGAATTTATATCACAAGGAAGCAGAACACTTTAATCATACTTTTTAACTGTAATCTTCAAATAATGCATATCAAAGACTGCATGCAGTCTTGCATAAAAGCCTAGATTAACCAAACACACCTTTTAAAAGGAATGAAATCATAGTTAAACTTGCAGGTAAAATGAAATGCCACTTACTACTCACTGTCTTCTGTTTTTATTTGTGTTTTGCAGTACAATTTTGCTTGTGTGGTGTTATTGCCAATTTTAGCCATTTTTTGGTTGCCAAATATCCTAACAGCCTCTCATAATTTTTCATACACCCAAAAATTTGCAAATCTGATAATGCGTCAAATGTCATCAGTACAAACAATTCCTATTCTTAGTTATAGCTTTTTACATCCATTTTGTTTACACATTGTATCAATTTATGTATCGTATTCATGATTTAATTACGAGCACTGAAAAAAATTGAGAATTGTGTTCCTCCTTTCAGGTGTTCCCATTCACTTATTGCGTGAGCATCTGACGAGGAACAGTTTAGCTTGATCTCAGGCTGTGCTGAGTGACAGCAAGGTGCAACTGGCCTCAGTACTTGGGTTAGATTGAGAAATTTTGCAAAGATTCCTGCTTTGATCAGCATTCAACGTAGGAAATGCACATAAATTGATGCAGATCAAGGTAAGGACTAAGCTCTGCCATGTCAACATCAATATACTGCTGCCATCCACTATCAAAACTCATACCTGGAATTATGGCTATTTGATTGAGCAGCTAGAAGATCACTGATATATATACAATATTCTAGCAAAGAAAATGTCGCAGCGGGTGTCAGGCTGGAGAAGGGCTGGGGCAAAGAGAAGAAAATCAGTAAGGAAGAGATGAGAGAATACTCAAAATGAAATTAGTAGCTGGCCACTGGTAGAACATACCTGGAGTACAGACTCAAATGTCCACCAGGGTGGTGAGGGCGTGGAATGCCCTGCCTGCAGCAGTTGTGGACTCGCCTACTTTGGGGGCATTCAGATGGTCGGTGGATAGGCATATGGATGATATTGGAATAATTTAGGTTAGAGGGTCCACTGGCCCGCGCAACATCGAGGGCCGAAGGGCCTGTACTGCGCTGTAACGTTCTACTGTTATCGCACACAGCCTGATTCCAATAACACTGTGCTCACTATCCTAATACAGCAATATATCACCGTCAAAGTGACGTCACCATTTACGTTACTGACAAAAAAACCCACCTAGACATGGGCAGATAGGCAATGGAGCCCATCACTTAGGTATCATGCAACATTCCTGATAATAGGATCATTTTAATTATTTTCAAATACTGACATGTTTTTGCTTGTGGAATACGTGTTTCTGTTTCCACAGATTTTGTCTGACTGAACCATGTTTTAAATTGTTTTTATGGGGTGTGATGTCACTGGCTGAGCCAGTATTTATTGCCCATCCCTAGTTGCTCTTGAAGGAGCTGTTAAAAGTCAACCATATTGCTTTAGATCTGGAGTCACATGTAGGGCCAGACTAGATGAGGATCCCTAAAGGACATCAGTGAACCAGATGGGTGTTTACAACATTTGACAATAGTTTCATGGTCAAATTTCACCATTTGCCACAATGGGATTTGAACCTGGGTCTCCAGATTACCTGTCGAGTACCACTGGCCCACTGCCTTCCCTAGACTCTTTCTGAGTTGTAGATGGCCATGCAGTAGTGTGGAAGGTAGTGCGCAGACCTTACTCCAAGTCAGGGTTAGGGTTAGTACACATGGGTATGTGTGAGAACACAAAGAAATTTAAATTGCAGCATGCCTTGAACATAGAACATAGAAAAACTGCAGCACAAACAGGCCTTTTGGCCCACAAGTTGCGCTGATCATATCTCCACCGACTAGGCTTACCTATAACCCTCAATCCTATTAAGACCCATGTACTCATGCAGAAGTCTCTTAAAAGACCCCACCAAATTTGCCTCCACTACCACCGACGGCAGCTCATTCCACTCACCCACCACCCTCTGAGTAAAAAAAGACTTACCCCCGACATCTCCTCTGTACCTGCTCCCCAGCATCTTAAACTTGTGTCCTCTCGTAGCAACCATTTCAACCCTGGGAAAAAAGCCTCCGAGAATCCATCCGATCAATATCTCTCAACATCTTATACACCTCTATCAGGTCACCTGTCATCCTTTGTCTCTCTAAGGAGAAAAGACCGAGCTTTTTCAACCTGTTTTCATAAGGCAAGCCACCTAATCCAGGCAACATCCTTGTAAATCTCCTCTGCACCCTCTCAATGGCTTCCACATCCTTCTTGTAGTGAGATGACCAGAACTGAGCACAGTACTCCAAGTGGGGTCTGACAAGGGTCTTATAAAGCTGCAGCATTATCTCCTAACTCCTAAACTCTTTTCCTTGATTGATGAAGGCCAGTACATCATACACCTTCTTAACTACATCCTCTACCTGCGAAGCTGATTTGAGAGTTCTGTGAACCTGGACTCCAAGATCCTTCTGATCTTTCACACTCCTTAGAGTCTGACCTTAATATTATATTCCTTCATCCCATTTGACCTGGCAAAATGTACCATTACATATTTATCCAGGTTGAAGTCCATCTGCCACTTCTCCACCCAGTCTTGCATCCTATCTAAGTCGCGCTACAACTTCTGATATCCCTCCAAACTATCAACAAAACCTCCAATCTTTGTGTCGTCAGCAAACTTATTAACCCATCCCTCCACTTCCTCATCCAGGTCATTTATAAAAATCACAAACAGCAAGAGTCCTAGAACAGATCTTTGGGCACTCCACTGGTGACTGACCTCCATGTAGAAAAAGACCCATCCACAACCATTCTGCCTTCTGCAGGCAAGCCAGTTCTAGATCCACAAAGCAATTTCCCCTTGGATCCCACGCCTCCTCACTTTTTCAAGAAGCCTTGCATGGGGGATCTTGCTGAAGTAAATGACCTTGAACAACAACAGAATTTTCTACAGAACATTGTTGCTGTGTGTCTCAAGCATTTTGTTTTTATAGTTGGTGGAGGGGGGGGGGAAATTTTCTGCTTCTATTTTGAGCAGAGGGAGAGAGCCATGCCTAGGAAGCACCCTGACACTGCCCCTGACACTACCACAGGTTTTCAATTGAGGTGATTCAGGTCACAGGGGTTGGAATTTGACCTGTCCCCAGCATTTCTTTGACTATCTGTTGAAAATATCGTGGGAAAAGTTGCCAGTGCAGCCTGCGAGCGGCATACCACTTGCCCACTTGATTGGACATCTCGTCAATGAGAGAAAAAAATTATGGCAAGTCTTCAATATTGTCCTTACGTAAAGTTGGTAAGAACTGCTTCATGGAGAATCTCTGTGGATATGGCCACCTCCGCTATGTCCTCCTCCTTCTCCAATTTGGCTATCTTTCTCATTCTTCAGTCCAGCCAATCCTGTCACACCCCTCGTGACTGCAGCCAAACAACGTAAACCAGCCAATGAAGTGTAAAATCTTGATGTTTAAACAAAATGAACTTTCCAGAATGATAAACCTCACAATAAAACATTAAGTTTATCAGTGCGCTGAAAGGAGAAATCAACAACTAACATATAGCAATCCCTTTAAAGATTCCTGGGGAAGGCTCCTTTTGCTCTGTTTGTGCTGTGTGAATTCAGCAGAGACAGTGAAACTCCATCACATTCAAATATTGAAAATTGGTCCTGCAAACAGTGCAAGATCTTTATTTAAATCAAATACTCTGCCTTTAAAATAATCCCAATGGTTCATTCCTGATAAAAATATGGTCCCTTTAACCAGTATACCAGATGGCAAATGTTTAGTTGGAAATATGTGCATGCGTCTTGTCTACCATCTTGGCACGGCAGTTAGTGGCCAAAAGAGTGAGTATTATGCAGCCAGACTCATTGTCCCATATTTCACGGAAATTGAATTTAATATTAAGAAAATAATAGAAATTGTGGACTTTGTACTATTTCCTGTAAATAAATGGGGATCAGAGAAGGAATTAATGCAAAAATCCAGACTGTATGTTGCAGAGGCACCTAAAATTATGATTTCAGACTCCCCACTGTTTAACTGGAAACTATATTCTACAAGATTGGATATCAGACAAGTCCTGCTAGTAGAGTGGTAGCAAAGGGCAAGTCTAAATTATATTCACAGAAAGAAATTTTAGCTAATTTAATGATTAACAGTTAGCCTAATATCGAAAAGAGGACTCTAAACACAAGCTTGGCTATTCCAGTTGAATAGAAAAGCCTGTAACTACTGAAGTAGTTGATTATTTTATATAAAAGCTAATAGGATAATCCATGTCATGTTTTAACGCAGAAATGAAGTTAAAGACTTTTAATTGAGACAAAATTTGGAAATGTTACGTTTCACAAGTAGGTTGGTCTTTTAGAATCCACAATTTGCAAGCATTTTAATTGTTTAAATTAAACAATTAATAATCCTCTCCCTTGCAGTGCATTTCCCAAAAAGATGCACAATTTTCTGATCAAACTTTACTGGTTTAAAGAAAAAGAACATTTACTTTCTGTTCAAAGAAAACAGTGAATCCAGAACACAACAAAAATAAATTCGGCATGTTCAATCACCATATGTTAGCACCTGCCACAGGTAGTGTGTATTGAATGGCCTAACATAATGTTCTAAAGCAACCTATCTGTCAAATCACGATGCAAAGGGGCTGATTAATAACCAAAACAACTTGTGTGTGAAGGCAGAAGGCAGAGCTGCAATACTAAGTGAGTAATTTCTATTTGTTTCTACTAAGAAAGAAGATGCTACCAAAACCATAATGAAAGAAGAGGAAGTGAGACAATGAGTGGGCTGTACACTGATAAAACTCTGATATTAGAAAGATTGGTTGTTCTTGCACTTGATAAGACACCAGGGCTGGACTAAATGAAACTGAGGATACTGAGGGATGTAAGATGGAAATTACAGAGGCACTGGCCTCTATAATACTTCTTAGTATTATAGAGCAATATTGCGCAAACAGATTGTTACTTCATCAAAAAACATCAGAGAGGATTGATGAGGATAATGTGGTCAATCTGATGTACAGCGACTTCAAAAGATACATGACAAAGCGCAACATCATAGGTTTCTCCATAAAATTAAAGCTCAGAGAAATAAAAGGGTAAGAGGTCTGACAACACCAATTTTAAATCCAACCGATTTATTTGATAGTAAACTTGCTAGCTTTCGGACTTGTAGCCTTCGTCAGGTGAATGAGGTGTTCTGGTCTGCAATAGCACACATATCAGCACAGACAGTTTACAGATTGCTGATTAGAATGTGAATTCTTACACCTAACCTGCTATTCAAGTCTTAAAGTGGCTAACAATGTGAGTGGAAGGAGCACTGAGCACAGGTTAGAGAGATGTGTATTGTCTCCAGACAGCACAGTAAGTGAGGTTTTTTGGTAATCCAGGCAAGTCATGGGGGTTACAGATAGTGTGACATGAAGCCAAGATCCCTGTTAAGACCAGGAGGTGCGTGAACACCAGATTCATCAACCGCACTTACAAGACAGTTCCAAATATCACTCAAACACAACGCAATGCCATCTGTGCTCTCAAGACCAACCGCAACATTGTCATCAAACCAGCAAAGGAGGCACCATCGTCATACTGAACAAAACGGACTACTGTGAAGAAGTGTACCGACAACTAAATAATGAGAAACACTACAGACAGTTACCAGCAGATCCGACCAAAGAACGCACTCGTCAACTCAATACTCTGATCAAAACTTTTGATCCAGACCCTCCGGGCTCTCATTCCACGTACTCCCCGCATTGGGAGGTAGTAGAGATCTCCAAAGATACACAAGGCAAACATACCCGGCCGTCCCATTGGATCAGGCAATGAGACCTTGTGTGAGAACCTCTCCGGCTATGTCGAGGGCATCCTGAAACCCATTGTACAAAGAACCCCCAGCTTTTGTCTTGACGCTACGGACTTCCTACAGAAACTCAGCACACATGGAGCAGTTGAACCAGGGACACTCCTTGTCACAATGGATGTCTCGGCGCTCTACACCAACATCCCCCACGACGATGGCATTGCTGCAACTACCTCAGTACTCAATGCCAACAACTGCCAGTTTCCGGATGCAATTTTACAACTTATCCGCTTCATCTTGGACCACAATGTCTTCACCTTCAACAATCAGCTTTTCATCCAGACACACGGAATGCCCATGGGGTCCAAATTCGCACCTCAATATGCCAACATCTTCATGCACAGGTTCGAACAAGACTTCTTCACCACACGAGATCTTCAACCGAGGCTATCCACTAGATACACTGATGACATTTTTTTCCTTTGGACTCATGGTGAACAATCATTGAAACAACTGTATGATGATATCAACAAGTTCCATCCCACCATCAGACTCACCATGGACTATTCTCCAGAATCAGTTGCATTCTTGGACACACGCATCTCCATCAAGGACGGTCACCTCAGCATCTCACTGTACCGCAAGCCAACAGACAATCTGACAATGCTCCACTTCTCCAGCTTCTAAACACGTTAAAGAAGCCATCCCCTACGGACAAGCCCTCCATATACACAGAATTTGCTCAGATGAGGAGGATTGTGACAGACCCCTCCAGACGCTGAAAGATGCCCTCATGAGAACAGGATATGGCGCTCGACTCATCAATCGACCGCTCCGACGTGCCACAGCGATAAACCGCACTGACCTCCTCAAAAGACAAACACGGGACACGGTGGAGAGTACCCTTTGTTGTCCAGTACTTCCCTGGAGCGGAGAAGCTACGACATCTTCTCTGGAGTCTTCAAGATATCATTGATGATGATGAACATCTCGCTAGGGCCATCCCCACCCCCCCACTTCTTGCCTTCAGACAACCGCGCAACCTCAAACAAATCATTGTTCGCAGCAAACTACCCGACCTTCAGGAGAACAGTGACCACAATACCACATAACCCTGCCACAGCAACCTCTGCAAGACATGCCAGATCATCGACATGGATGACAGCATCAAACATGAGAATACGGTACATACTCTTGCAACTTGGCCCACGTTGTCTACCTAATACGTTGCAAGAAAGGATGTCCCGAAGCATGGCACATTGAGGAGACCACGCAGACACTACGACAGCGGATGAATGAACATCGCTTGACAATCACCAGGCAAAACAGTTCCCTTCCTGTTGGCGAACACTTCAGTGATCACGGGCATTCGGCCTCTGACCTTCGGGTAAACATTCTTCAACAGGGCCTTCACGACACACGACAACGCAGAGCCGCTGAGCAGAGACTGATAGCCAAGTTCCGCACACACGAGGACGGTCTTAACAGGGATCTTGGCTTCATGTCACACTATCTGTAACCCCCATGACTTGCCTGGGTTAGCAAAAAACCTCACTTCTGTGCTGTCTGGAGACAATACACATCTCTCTAACCTGTGCTCAGTACTCCTTCCACTCACATTGTTAGCCACTTTAAGGCTTGAATAGCAGGTTAGGTGTAAGGATTCGCATTCTAATCAACAATCTGTAAACTGTCTGTGCTGATACGTGCGCTATTGCAGACCAGAAAACCTCACTCACCTGACGAAGGCTACAAAGGCCGAAAGCTTGCAAATTTACTATCAAATAAATTGGTTGGATTTAAAATTGGTGTTGTCAGACCTCTTACTGAGTTTACCCCAGTCCAATGCCGGCATCTCTACATCAGAAATAAAAGGGACAGTGGATGGATACAAAGTTGGCAGAGTGATGAAAACATGCAGGAACAAAAAACCAGGAGTATATGGGACAAATTGCTGCAAATGGTAGGACAGGTGAGAAAATAGTTAATACACATACAGTCTTAAATACAGATGCAGAGCACAAAAGTAAAGGGAGCAAGTACAGAGGGGATGTTAGGGGTAAGTTTTTCACTCAGAGGGTGGTGGGTGAGTGGAATTGGCTGCTGTCGGTGTGGTAGAGGCGAACTCAATGGGGTCTTTTGAGAGACTTCTGGATGAGTATATGGAATTTAATGGGATTGGGAGTTATAGATAGGTCTATGGCCTGGTAGGTATGGGTATGATCAGCGCAACTTGTGGGCCGAAGGGCCTATTTGTGCTGTAGTGTTCTGTGTTCTATTTCTAATTTCAGCCCAAATGGATTCAAGGCTTTTCACCGTAAAACATATCTCATCTCTCACTACCTGATATCATCCTTAAATGTCAGAGCTACACCACCTCCCTTACCTTCCTATTGGTCCTTCCAAACAGTCTGATACCCCTGGGTATCTAACTCCCAATTATGACCACTCTGCAACCACGTCTCTGAAATGTCCACAAAATCATTCTCATTCATCATGATTTGTGTCTTCAACTTATTTACCTTGTTTTGAATGTTACGAGCATTTAGTAAAGTGCCCTTATGCTAGTTTTTATATGCATTTGAATCCTAGCAGCTCCATTAATAACATCTCCTGAGTTTTTCTCCCTTTTACCATATTTTGTAATTTTCCACGTCGTTGAAACCTTCTCTCTGCATGCTAATCTGTTGCTTTGCTCGCTATTAACTATTAAACTTCCCATTGTTTTACGCTTCCCTTCTCCCGGGACTTGCTAGTTTAAAGTCCTTGTGGCCACTCTATTTATCTTCTTCACCAGAACACTGTTCCAGACTGGTTCAGTTGAAGACAATCCCAACGGTACAGATCTCCTCTGCTCCAATACAGATACCAACACCCAATGAAATGGGTGAATGGCAAAAGAATAAATGATTTCACAGCAAGTGATCAGGATAAGGAGTGCACTTCTTGAGACTTTGCTGGAGGTAGATGCAATGGTTTTCTAAGGAGTATTATTTGAAAAAAAATTGAAGGGCTACAAGGAAAGGTGAATATGTGTAACAAGATTGAGGTGCCCTTACAGAAAATTGGTATAGACATTTGGATAGAACATAGAACATTACAGCACAGAACACGCCCTTCGGCCTTCGATGTTGTGCCGACCAATATAAAAAGCAATGCCCCTCCAAACTAAACCATTCCCTTCTCTTCCATATACTTATCAACTAACCTCTTAAACGCCACCAAACTTGGCGCATCTACAACTGCTGCAGGCAGGGCATTCCACTCCCGAACCACCCTTTGGGTAAAGAACCTACCTCTGATATCCGTCCTATAACTATCACCCCTTAATTTAAAGCTGTGTCCCCTCGTGCTAGCTTTCTCCATCCTAGGAAAAAGGCTATCACTGTCCACCCTATCTAAACCTCTAATCATCTTATATGTTTCGATAAGGTCCCCTCTTAGCCGCCTCCTTTCTAACGAAAACAACCTCAAATCCCTCAGCCTCTCTTCATAAGACCTGCCCTCCATACCAGGCAACATCCTGGTAAACCTCCTCTGTACCCTCTCCAATGCCTCCACAACTTTCTTATAATGCGGGGACCAGAACTGTACACAATACTCCAAGTGCGGCCGCACTAGAGTTTTGTACAGTTGCAACATGACGTTGCGGCTCCGAAATTCCATCCCCCTACCAATAAAAGCTAAGACTCCATATGCCTTCTTAACAACCTTCTCGACTTGACTGCCTACTTTCAGGGATCTATGCACATACACACCAAGATCCCTCTGTTCATCAACACTATTAAGAATCCTACCATTAGACCTATACTCTACACATTTATTATTCCTGCCATAGTGCATTACCTCACACTTTTCCACATTAAACTCCATTTGCCACCTCTCGGCCCAGCTCTGCAACTTGTCCAAGTCCCTCTGCAAACTATAACACCCCTCTTCACTATCTACCACTCCACCGACTTTAGTGTCATCTGCAAATTTACTAATCCATCCTTCAATACCCTCATCCAGATCATTTATAAAAATTACAAACAGCAGGGGCCCCAAAACAGACCCCTGAGGTACACCACTTGTCACCGAACTCCAAGATGAATATCTCCCATCAACCACCACCCTCTGTCTTCTATTCGCTAGCCAATTCCTAACCCAATTAGCTAAATCACCCTCTATCCCATACATCTGCATTTTCTGCAGAAGTCTTCCATGGGCCACCTTATCAAACGCCTTACTAAAGTCCATATATACCACATCAACCGCCTTACCCACATCCACCTCTTTAGTCACTTTTTCAAAAAACTCAATGAGGTTAGTAAGGCACGACCTACACTTCACAAAACCATGCTGACTATCTCCAATCAATTCATTACTCTCTAAATAACTATAAATCCTATCCCTAATTATTCTCTCCAATACTTTGCCCACAACAGAAGTAAGACTCACTGGCCTATAATTCCCTGGAAGGTCTCTCTTCCCCTTCTTGAACAACGGGACCACATTCGCTATCCTCCAGTCCTCCGGAACCACACCCGTAACCAACGACGACCTGAAGATCAGAGCCAGAGGCTCTGCAATCTCCTCTCTTGCCTCCCAGAGAATCCTAGGGTAAATCCCGTCCGGCCCAGGGGACTTATCCAACTTCAAATCCTCGAGAATATCTAGCACATCCTCCCTATCTACTTCGATACCTTCCAGTTTGCTACCCTGTACCTCAGTGTTCTCCATAACTACATTTACATCACCCTGTGTGAATACCGAAGAGAAATATTTATTCAGTGCCTCTCCAATCTCTTCAGGCTCCACGCACAACTTCCCACTGCTGTCTATGACTGGCCCTAATCTTGTCCTAACCAATCTTCTATTCTTAACATATCTAAAGAAAGCTTTAGGATTCTCCTTAATCCTATCAGCCAAAGTCTTCTCGTGTCCTCTCTTAGCTCTCCTTGGACTGAGTGTCTCCTTTGTGCTGTAGTTCTTCGGTGATTTTATATCATGTAAGATCCACTGATAATATGGAGCACAGTTCAAATGTTTTCAACACCATTATTCCTACAAAATTCATCTCCAAACTCTGCGGCCTGGGGCTCAGCTCCTCCGTCTGTGACTGAATCCTAGATTTCCAAACCCACTGAGCGTAAACAGGAAGGATAGGCAACAACACCTCCTCCATGATCATCCTCAACACTGGAGCCCCACAAGGCTGTGTCCTCAGCCCCCTACTATACTCTTTATACACCTATGACTGTGCAGCCAAATTCTCCTCCAACTCGATTCTCAAGTTTGCTGATGACACCATCCTAGTAGATCAGATCTCAAACAATGATGAGACAGAGTACAGGGATGAGATAGAGAATCTGTTGAACTGGTGCAGCAACAATAATCTCTCCCTCAATGTCAACAAAACCAAGAAGATTGTCGTCAATTTCAGGAAGTGTAGTGGAGGACATGCTGCTGTCTACACCAACGGGGATGAAGTGGAAATGGTCACCAGGTTCAAATTTTTAAGTGTCCAGATCACCAACATGTTCTGGTCCCTCCACACTGCTGCTATATTTAAGAAAGCCCACCAATGCCGCTACTTTCTCAAGGGCCAAATGAATTTGTCTGCTATGACTCTCAACTTTTACAGATGCACCACAGAAAGCATCCTTTCTGGTTGTATCACAACTTGGTATGGGCTCCTGCTCTGCCCAAGACCGCAAGAAACTACAAAACATAGAACATAACAGCACAGAACACGCCCTTCGGCCTTCGATGTTGCGCCGACCAATATAAAAAGCAATGACGCTCCAAACTAAACCATTCCCTTCTCTTCCATAAACTTATCTACTAACCTCTTAAACGCCACCAAACTTGGTGCATCTACAACTGACGCAGGCAGGGCATTCCACTCCCGAACCACCCTTTGGGTAAAGAACCTACCTCTGATATCCGTCCTATAACTATCACCCCTTAATTTAAAGCTGTGTCCCTCGTGCTAGCTTTCTCCATCCTAGGAAAAAGGCTATCACTGTCCACCCTATCTAAACCTCTAATCATCTTATATGTTTCAATAAGGTCTTCTCTTAGCCGCCTCTTTCTAACGAAAATAACCTCAAATCCCTCAGCCTCTCTTCATAAGACCTGCCCTCCATACCAGGCAACATCCTGGTAAACCTCCTCTGTACCCTCTCCAATGCCTCCACATCTTTCTTATAATGTGGGGACCAGAACTGCACACAATACTCCAAGTGCGGCCGCACTAGAGTTTTGTACAGTTGCAACATGACGTTGCGGCTCTGAAATTCAATCCCCCTACCAATAAAAGCTAAAGATCATGAATGAAGCCCAGTCCATCACACAAACCAGCCTCCCATCCACTGACTGTGTCTACACTTCTTGCTGCCTCAGCAAAGCAGCCAGCATAATCCACACACTCTGGACATTCCCTCTTCCACCTTGTTTCATCGGGAAAAAGATACAAAAGTCTAAGGTCATGAAACCAATGGGCTCAAGAACAACTTTTTCCCCTGCTGCTGTTATCAGATTTTTGAATGGACCTACCTTGCATTAAGTCGATCTTTCTCTACATCCTAGCTATGACTGTAACACTACATTTTGCACTCTCTTGTTTCCTTCTCTATGAATGGTATGCTTTGTCTGTATAGCGCAAGAAATAATACTTTTCACTGTATACTAATAAATGTGACAATAATAAATCAAATCACACATTTCTCTAACACACCTAAAAATAGATAAAAATAAAGACCATCAATGGAATACACAGCAACTCTCCAGCAAGAGTCTACCTGAATCAGAGTAGCTGCTGCCTCATTAAAAGAAATCATTGGCATGTTCAATTAAATGATAAAGTCCAAGTTATGATTTGCAACCTAAATAGCAATGAACCAAGTGTTTGTTTAGCAGCATTTGGGCTTTGCAGCCTTGAATGGTTTCACTATTGTAGCAGAATACCACATTGTGCATTACAAGTTATAAAACAGTATCACTTCCCACTTACTGTGAGCAATGTCACAGGAGATCTGCTCATATTATCACCCCTGCATGACTGTGATGATATGATTGCTAATGAAACGCAGCTTCTGACACCAAAAACAGTTTAATTTCAAGGAAAGGAATTGATTGAATGAAAGAAAACAGCATGGGGTGTCAGGTGATGGAAGAGCCGGGGGCTGAGGGCATTAATACTGAATGGAGTGCCCCAGGATTTAGTTTTGGGGCCCCTCCTGTTTCTGACCTACAGCAACAACTCAAGACACAAAATCCTAATGTAAACTGGTTATGTTTGCAGATGATACTAATTAGAGGGATTGGCTGTTGAAACAAATGATGCACCCAGGGACCTAAAATAGTAATTAGATAAAATGTGCAATTGGGATAATGAGTGGTAGATGAAATTTGATACAATTAAATGCCAGGAAAATGCTTGGAACAAATATATTATGAATAACATAGGAAGAGTGAGAGATGAAGCTCAAAGGAATCTGGTGTAATCATGGATTTGGCTCTCATTGAGGGCAATTTTCTTCTTCAGTTGTCTAAGATTTAATTTTGTTTGCACTGCTTTCATATCCCCGAATCTCATGTGTTTTGTTTAATTACAATAGTGACTTCATTTCAAATGTATTCCATTGGCTGGTAAGTGCTTTGAGATGTCCTGAGGTTGCGGAAGATGCTATCTAAACATACATTCTTTTTAAGTTGATTACTAATAACAAAGTTATTACTAATACTCTCATAATATTTTGTAATAAAATCAAAATGTCCTTATTCAATCAGTAAAATGACGTAGCCCTCAAAATATCTTCTATTTTACACAACTCAAAGTGGCACATACACAGGCTGGGCAAGAGCAACATCACGAGAGATCCATTGATAGATACGTTCAACTTGGAGAACTTTGACACAGTCCCAAATATTAACTTCATAATTCAATTAGTCAAAAAGTTGGTAATTTTTAACTCCCCCAAAAACAGCTTTTCCAATAACAGACCTTAGTTCTTAGCATTTAGCTGCAATTCAAATTCACTTTGTTTACGACAACAAATCATCTTGTCACATTAAAGGAATCTTGCAATATTAAAGGAACAGGCTAGGTCTCATACATGCTGTCCATTAGCAACATAACATGATTCAATAGAATGCTCTTGGTCTAAAACACCATAATCCTCCAACTGCCGGCAACACACAATAACACTGCGTCCACCATAAACTTTACATCACGTATTCCATATATAATGGTCCTGTTGTTATGAAGCAACATATCCTCAAGGAAGTAACTTCATAGGGGGTCTGCTAAAATGACAAATTGTGTTCCAGTAATTGCAATTTTAGACTATTACCTCACTCAAATGCTTGTTGCGAGTTGGTGTGATTGACTGGGTGGTTGATTGTTTATTTCCTGCTTTAATTGCTGCATCTCTCCTGGCCTGTTCCAGAAGAAGTCTTGCTCGCTCTTTCAGTTCTTCCTGTCTTGTTGCTATCCTC
This sequence comes from Sphyrna mokarran, assembly GCA_024679065.1. Classification (NCBI taxonomy): domain Eukaryota; kingdom Metazoa; phylum Chordata; class Chondrichthyes; order Carcharhiniformes; family Carcharhinidae; genus Sphyrna; species Sphyrna mokarran. Next base: position 1,311,538 of record JAGIQG010000012.1, on the reverse strand, counting down.
TGTTTAAAGAGAAGCATGAATATAAAATCCATTAAGATTGTCTAAATTTACAATCTGTAAGCAATATTTCTTTCTACAGATATTATCATGAGGAAATATATATTATACATAGCAAGAAATGATATTTTACAATCTTGGAGACAGATTTTCCCCAGATAATCATGTTTTTAGCTCAATTACAAAATTATAATGCCTGAACTAAAGCAACCAGATGACATTTAATTTTTCCATTTAAAAAAATCTATTAACAATCTGTGAAAGCCTTTGCGGTATGCCAATAATAGATTTCACAACTCTGCACTGATAAGGAAAACAGACTTCAGACTAGCAAATGTTTCCACATTTACACATTCAAAATGCAGGAAGCAAGGTGTCCTTCACTAGGAAAGAAACAAAATCATGTTCTGTTCTGTTTCTGCTTGTCTACGAAATGAGCCATTTTTTTAATCAGAGCAAAAGTTTAAATAAAGTATTCAAGAAAAGCACATACACCTTTAGTTATCTGCAGTGCAGGTCCAGGCTTTATGTTGGGACAACAGAAAGCTGAGATCCTCAGCTAATTTCCAGTTGGGTTAATTTGGATTTAAATATGAATTGGACTAGACAGCTGTAGGAATTGGATGCTGGGTTTACTGGTGGCAGGAGAAACGGTGCAAGAATCGTCATTAAACAACAGGATTTAAAATGCTGCTTCTTGATGGCTGGTATGCAGTTGTGCAGTGGGAAGATATCTGACATTGCAGAGAAGGAAGGAATGGATTGCAACTGTAAAACTAACTTAGGCAATTTAAAATCACACTCATTAGTGTAATTTTAATTAGAGAAACAAGAACAGCTCAATCAGCTCTCTAGTTACTGAAAATAAGCGTACAGGTGCAGCAGGTGGTGAAGAAAGCAAATGGTACATTGGCCTTCATAGCAAGAGGATTCGAATAAAGAAACAGGGAAGTCTTGTTTCAATTATATAGGGCCTTGATAAAACCGTGCCTGGAACATAGTATGCAGTTTATCTGAGGAAGGATGTTCTTGCTATGGAGGGAATGCAGCAAAGGTTTGCCCAATTGGTTGAATGGCCAGTTTGTAATGCAGAGTGAAGCCAACAGTGCGGGTTCAATTCCTGTACCAGCCCCACTTTCTCAACCTTGCCTGAGGTATGTTGACCCTCAGGTTAAATCATCAACAGTCAGTTCTTTCTTTCAAAGAAAGGGGAAAGCAGCCTACGGGAATTCAGCAACTTTGATTCTAACTTTGTGCTCTTTACAAACTTAGCATTATTTAACTTGAGAACTTGTAACAAAGGCAATGTAATAACTGTAGGGATGTTAATATTCATGTAGACTGGACCAATCAAATTGGGAAGTCTGGAAAATGACTTCATAGAATGCTTTCATGACAACTTCCTGGAATAATAAATTGTGGAACTTTCTAGGGATGAAACTATTTAATATTGTGAAATAAGGCAGGGTTAATTAATAACCTCACTGTGAAAAGATCCACTGGGAAAAAATGATCATAATACAACTGAATTTGATAATAAGTTTGAAAGTGACAGACTCCCATCCCAAATAGAACTTTAAATCAAATCAAAGTAAATCACAGAGAAGAGAGCTGGTAATTGGACCAATCAACTTTGGTGAGCAATCAATCTATTGTAATAGATTATATTACAATAAATTACTAGTGGGAAACATTTAAGAAACAATTAAAAATGTTCAACAAAAATACAGCAAGCAAGACTCATCCACAGCTTACATAAGAAGTTAAGGATATTAGATTAAAAGAAGAGGTTTGTAATGTGGTAATGGTAATAAGCCCGAGGATTGGGAGTGTTTTTAGCCTCTGTCTTTTTTTTCTAGTTAAAAAAAAGCCCTACCCTATGAAAACCTGCCTGAAAGACATAATCCCGTCAGTTCTGGTTTCATTCTAATAAATCCTTTTGCACTTCCTAGAGTACCTCTACATCCTTCTCATAATAGAGAGAGCAGAACAGAACACCATGTTCCAAAAGCAGCAGTACCTGGACAATATCCATGCTCGAGCTGACACACCACAAAGTGAAGGAATGACAATCTCCAACAAGAGAGAATCTAATCATCACTCCTTAATGTTCAACGGCATTACATTGCTGAATGCCCCACTATCAACATCCTAGGGGGTTATCATTACCAGCATTGGAAATGAACAAGCCACATAAACACTCTGGCTACAACAGCAGGTCAGAGACTGGGCATCTTGCGACGAGTAACTCACTTCCTGACTGGCATCCATTCCCCAAAATTCACTCCCGACACTACTGGCAAACCATTTACAAGATGCACTGCAGAAACTTACCAAGGCTTTTAAGGTAGCATCTTCCAAACTTACAACCACTATCATCTAGAAATGCAAAGGCAGCACAAACATTGGAACACCACCATCCAGAGTTCTGTTCTAAGCCACTCGTCACCCTGACTTGGAAACACAGCACTGTTCCTTTACTGTTGCCAAGGTAAAATCTATCCTAAGTAATACAGTGTGAATGCCTACACTACAGAACTGCAGTGATTCAAGGAATGGGCAATAAGTGCTAGCCTAACCAGTGATACTCACATCCCATTAACAAATAAAAGGTGAGGACAAAGGAGAATGTTTTGGGGGATGGTGGTAGTGATGGGGGATGTATAGGTGTAGTACGACAAATCTGATGGATCAATCATCTTGAAGGGAATTCTCAGTTGAGAATTCTTTCCCCATGTAGCAAGTTAGCATTAAAAAGGGGAATGCTAGGAAATATTGCTTTACAATTTACTAGGTCAGACATAAGCTTTTGTCCCGTTCAATGCAAAGGCCCTATATGCAAATTAAGGCCCTTGTCAGACCCCACTTGGAGTACTGTGTGCAGTTCTGGTCGCCTCACTATAGGAAGGATGTGGAAGCTATTGAGAGGGTGCAGTGGAGATTTACAAGGATGTTGCCTGGATTGGGGAGCATGCCTTATGAAGGTAGAACATAGAACACTACAGCACAAACAGGCCCTTCAGCCCACAAGTTGCGCCGATCACATCTATACCTACCAAGACCTATCTATAACTCCTTATCCCATTAGATCCCATATACTCATCCAGAAGTCTTTTAAAAGACCCCAGCGAGTTCGCCTCTACCACCACAGACGGCAGCCGATTCCATTCACTCACCACCCTCTGAGTGAAAAACTTACTTCTAACATCTCCTCTGTACTTGCTTCCCTGCACCTTAAACCTGTGTCCTCTCGTAGCGACCATTTCAGCCTGTGGAAATAGCCTCTGAGAATCCACCCTATCTATTCCTCTCAACATTTTATAAACCTCTATCAGGTCGCCTCTCAACCTTCGTCTCTCCAGGGAGAAGAGTCTCAGCTCCCTCAACCTATCTTCATAAGGCATGCCTCCCAATCCAGGCAGCATCCTTGTAAATCTCCTCTGCACCCTTTCAGTAGCTTCCACATCCTTCTTATAGTGAGGCGACCAGAACTGCACACAGTACTCCAAGTGGGGTCTGACAAGGGTCTTATAAAATTGCAGCATTACCTCCCGACTCCTAAACTCAATCCCACGATTAACGAAGGCCAGTACACCATATGCCTTCTTGACCACATCCTCCACCTACGAGGCCGATTTAAGAGTCCTATGGACCCGGACCCCGAGATCCTTCTGCTCTACAACACAACTAAGGCTCCTACCCTTGATATTGTACTCCTTCATCCCATTGGTCCTGCCAAAATGGACCACTACACATTTATCCGCATTGAAGTTCATCTGCCACTTCTCCACCCAGTCTTGCATCCTATCTATGTCCCGCTGCAACTTCTGACATCCTTCCAGACCATCCACAACACCACCGACCTTTGTATCATTGGCGAACTTACTAACCCACCCCTCCACTTCTTCATCCAGGTCATTTATGAAAATGACAAACAGCAAGGGTCCCAGAACAGATCCCTGGGGCACTCCACTGGTGACCAATCTCCATGCAGAAAAAGACCCATCCACAACCACTCTCTGCCTCCTGCAGGCAAGCCAGTTCTGGATCCACAAGGCCAAAGCTCTGTGAGAGGCGACCTGATAGAGGTTTATAAGATGTTGAAAGGAATAGATAGGGTGGATTCTCGGAGACTATTTCCCAGGGCTGAAACGGTCGCTTCGAGAGGACACAGGTTTAAGGTGCTGGGGGGCAAGTACAGAGGAGATGTTAGAGGTAAGTTTTTCACTCAGAGGGTGGTGAGTGAATGAAATCGATTACCGTCAGTGGTGGTAGAGGCGAACTCGCTGGGGTCTTTTAAGAGACTTCTGGATGAGTACATGGGATTTAATGGGATTGGGAGTTACAGATAGTTCTATGGCCTGGTAGGTATAGATATGATCAGCACAACTTGTGGGCCGACAGGCCTGTTTGTGCTGTAGTGTTCTATGTTCTAAATCATGCTTTTCAGCTTTTTCTTAAAGTGATCCATTTTGGAGTTTAATTGACAGTAAAACTGAATGTAAAGAAGCGAAGGTAATGCGTTGTAGATGCTGTGAAGCAGATGGATTCCAGCAGCAATCAGTATGTTTGGTGCTCAATATCATTATTAGACCAGCCATTTGTAACTGCATAAGCAAAATCTAAACAGATAAATAAAATGCACTTGGTATCTAATGTCAGAGCAACCATCCGTCAGAATTCTGAGTCTGGTTTCAGATTCCAGCAGCTACAGTAATTTGCTTTTATCAGTCAGAATTCAATTTGTCTCTCTTTGACCTTTAAGGAAAAGTTGTATCTTATGTAAGATCTGGCCAATCTCTAGAACACCGTTGCAGAGTGCCTAGCACTGTATCTCTTGCTTTTTGATTGTGTGTTTCCCCTTTGTAAAGTTGTTTCTCCAGAGGTAGAGGAGTATCCACTGAACTTGATGTCATACAGGCTTGTCAGATTGTATTTAATTTCCATTTGCTGACGCAAGACTGTGGCCATTTCTCAGATAAAGAAGGTTCTTTATGTTGGTGGTTCATGATTAGGGAGAAGAAGCTTAACAGTATGGCAAACAAAAATGAAGCACTTTTTTTCTAAAGTTTAACAGTACAAGCATCTTGAATTTCATCATGGTAAATAAAGGGTTAAAAGTCAGCTTCACTCAGGATAAGAAAGCTTTGGCTCATCTTGATCTAATTATTGCCAGCGCAGTGGTTGCTCTAAGGCAGCTGTCTGAAGGTAGGAACAGCTCTTTATGAATTTAGCATGTGTTTATATTAGTTATCAGCCTGTTTTTCTCTTTGGGTAGAGCCTGCTAGGAGACAATCAGGGCAGATAGCTCTGGTTGCTGTAAAACAACCACTATGTCAAAAGAAATACTTGATTCATAATTTAACCACATCAAACTATTTGTTAGTTTGCATCACCCAGTGAACCTCAAGAACTTCTGCGAAGTTATATGTCGTATTATTACAATTCATTTGTTCTGTTTTTAATAGATTTGTTTGATCATTAAATCAATTCAAAGTTTAGAGTGTTAGAATTCTTCTCCTTTCCAAAACCAAATATTGTAAAACCAGCAGCTGAAGTATTCCATGGGCATTGTATTTATTTAGGTACTGGTTAATAGGCAAATCAAAATTGTCTCCTTCAGATATAGAGATAAAGCTTGTCTATGAGATTAATCTGAAACAGAGGCTAAAAGTATCTTGGGTAAAAAGAAATGAGGTATTCCAAACATACGAATGACTAATTGTTCAGTACAGAATGACTGTAAGAAAGGAAATGTAAATTTGTATTTATTGTTGACAGGCCTGTGGTGATATCTAACTGAACATTTACAAAATAGGTCATGTTGTGACCTGACATCAGTGTGGGTCTGTTCAGCACCTCAGGTGAACACTTCAGGACTGACGTTTATGCCTAAACTCAGTACAAAATGTACTTTCAGTAACAGCTTTAGAGGCTTGGTCTGGTTGGTGAGCTGCTTAATTGGGGAAAAGGGAGGGCAAGTCCCATTTTATCTTCTTGGGCAGTTCCTAAAGCAATTCCTGTCATCATGCTTCATTACTGACCACACATCCAATCGGGGAAGAGGAGAATTGGAAAAGTAGTCCAGCTTTACCTCAAGATATTATTTTTCACTTGTATTTGAATCCTGGCTCTTTGTAAAACGTTCTCAGCTGCAGACAGACCTGAGCTGATGTGTTTTTTTTGGCTTGGCAGGTAAAGGTAGATCTGGAAATTGATGAAGCAACAGGTGTCCCAAAGGTAATCCTAAATACTATATGATTAGACTCTGGCCACATGGCTGAGAAGATTTACTATTCCTTAGTGAAAGTGGGTAGAAACCAGCTGATTCTGCAATGGGTTTAGCAAACAAGTTAAACTAATCCAATATAACTGTACAATTCAGTCATCCTGTTAATCTAGTCAGAATTAGCTGGCTACTTGGCCAGCTTTGTTGAGATTGCAGTAGGATAGTGATACTGGAAATCCATCAGGAATCCTTTCAATCAGCTGTTCCAGACAGCTCCTCCTCTGAAGGAGCAATCTCAGTGATCAAGAACCACATCCCTGGGATTAAAGGATTGGAAAAGATTCGGGGAGGTTGGAGGAGGTGGGTGGGAGTGGTAACTGAGCTCGCTCTGCTGCTTCTGTAGTGCAGCCGGCTGGCAGACTCAAGCAGACTAGTGGGCATGGCACTGATCTGGGCACTGACAGATCAGTACATGTGCAGTGGCCCACTCAGCTTTGCTGCCAGCCTCTCCAGTGAGAATCAGCCTTGCCCATTGAATTTTGGTGTGATTCATGCTAAGGCACTCAGCAGTGCATAGAGTGTGGGGGGGTCATTTTGAAATTCCCACTGAAAATGTAGTGGGAATTACTCCAGTTTTTACGCAAATTCGAATTTTTTTGGGAGAATTCCCCATTATGTTTTATCTCAGACTAGAGTGATATGAATGCTGATATTTACTTGTTCTGGATTCTCTCCATCCTTCACTTCCCAAATACAATTCAATTTGCTGGTTAAGAATTGGATCTTTCCATAAACATTTACATGGTGCAGACTCATGGATTTGTACACTTGGCATTTTTTGGCACCTGGCTGATGATGTAAAGAGAAAAAAGCTCTCTTGTTGCAGACTATAGGACTATTTTCACATCCATTTTCAAATTTAAATGCTGCAATAGAGTAAAACACAAGTCCTGCAACATTTCAATAATCAAAATTTCATAAATTACTCATTCTCTCACCTTTTCTTCAGTGATTTCTCTTGACTGTTGAGAAGAGTTGAGCTAAACATCAAACAAGATTAAAATAGTAAATCACTTATTTTTCATAAAATATAAACAGTTAATAAGTGAAACAGATTTTGAGAATGTGCATAGCACAGGAAAGAAATATTTAGATAATATCCTCACCTCTCCACCTCTGGTCTGTTGACATGAATGATTCCAACCTGGGCTGACATTTTTTGATGATTCGGATTCCGAGTAACGCAACGTTGCACGTTTCTTTTTGATGAGATCCGCATCTCTGTTGTAAGAGAACCCTAATTTATGAACTGGAGATGTGACAGATTTCCGAACTGAGGAACTGGCCCCTGGACCTTTGCCCTCTATAGTGTCTGAATACTGAAGTCTCTCATGTTCAGAAATGTTACTCCCGTTCCCTGAACTCTTGTGTCTCTCTGTTACAGCATCTTCAAGTGTTGGTGATTTATATTCTTTTTGACTTTCGACATCTGATGAATCAGTCAAGTCTAAAATGTCTACTTTCAGCAGTTTTTTTTTGTTTAATGATGGTGGTTCTTGTGCTTGCCGTGGTGCAGGTTCTGTGCTTTCAGTTATACTGGAATCCTCCAGTACAGAACTTTTAGCAACATTCTGTTTGATAGGATCATATTTTTGGGAGTCTGAATCATGTTTAGTCCTCTGTGAGGAAGGTATTGTTGTACTTATATTCAGAAGATCATCAGGAGTCTGATGCTCATTTTGTGACTCACCAACATTGTCACTGATGACTATAGAGTCTTCCTGAGATGAAGCATCAAGTAACACACTGCTCAGCTGCTGTGCTGTTGTCTCATGTTTAACATCATTTATCTCTGCATAAAACTGCTCCTGATCAATGGAGCTGTTTGTGTCAGTTTCAAAGTTACCAACTTTATATTTACTTTTACTGCTGTTTTCTTCGATCTGGACCACATTCAATTCTTCCCCACTGAAATGTGCCCTTATCTGATAGAGATAGGTCATAACAGATAGTTTATCAGGAATGGCCAATAAAACCATATCTGCAGGCTCCAATAATCGTGATATTCCCAAGCTTGCAAAGCCATCATAAGCCTATGAAAAACAATGGCAGCTATTAGTTATTGCAATGGAAATATTAAGATGAATATATTAATTATTAATAACATTACGGCTCTTGACAAACTAACAGTTTGGATATTTATTGAGAGAGATACATTTTAATATTTTTAGAAAAGGACAGTTTTTTGAAGCCCCTAGTTGCCGTTAGCATTTTTAAAATATTTTATGCAAATTGTGGCATAATTTGAAAGTAAAAATTCTATTTGCTAATTAACACTGAATTTTTGGTTCAACTACCTTGGATATTCTAACAGAGAACAGGGAGACAAGTTAACCTTTGTTAAATCAATTTATGTTCATCTCCTCAGACTGGGTTAAATCCCACAATTACACATACCTAAATATATACATAAAAATGCATACATAAAAATATAAACAAAAGATGATAGCTTAAATGCTCTTCTTTCTGTGTGCTAGAATTACAATGTGGTTATTGGAAAGGAAATAAGGCTAAAAATGTTACTTTTGAGGACATTACACCTACACCCACGCTACAAGGGTATAATTCCTTCCTATTAATCCCATCTCTTTCCCCCATTAATGGTTCCCAGGAAGGATTAAAATATATTACTGTTTCAGATTACTGTGCCGTGAACACAACTTAAAGATAATACAATGTTAATAATTTATGACCATCTTGATATCAGTTTCCACTTTGAATTACAATAATCTTCATTTACAAATGCAAAAACATATTAACCGTTGAAACAGAGTAACACAAATCAGAAAGATGGGTAACAAAATTATCTCGCATTTACATAGAACCTTTCACACAGGAAAACATATTCTAAAAAAATACATCTTGGCTGACATTTGGTCAGGGATGGAGTTTAAAGGTGGAAGTGCAAAGGAATCCATGGATGAAATTCCAGCACGTGGGTACTAAGTGGCTGAATGCTTGACTGGCAATGATGGGGAAAAAGGAGGAGGGGCAGATGGAGGTCCCACAGAGGCCTATGGCAAACAAAGATTTTGTGGGGAGGAGTTACAGACTTAGGAAAGTTGAAACCAAAAAAGATTTAAACATTCGGATGAGAATATACACTGCAGACAGAGAGAACAGGAATCAATATGGTTCAGCAGTCCGTCACTGGGACTTGATGAGAGATGGGTTAAAGTAGGAATTTGAACGAACTGAAGTTTATACTGGGTGAAGGATGGGAAAATGGCTAGGAAAATACTGGAACAGTCGAGGCTTAACTTTGACTGGAGTTAAGGAGGATGATTTAATGGAGGTAAAAGTCTTCTCTTTGTGATGAAGGATCTGAAGATCACCTCAGAGTTAAATAAGAGGTACAAATCAGTTGGCATCAGACCGAGACGGTGGCTGAGAAGTGACATAGTATTGGTGAGAAGACTATGGAATTTGTGATGGGTAAGTGTGGGGATAAAGATGATGACACCAGTTTTCACATAACGTTTAACATAGGAACACAGAAAACAAGAGCAAGAATAGATTGTTTGGCCCTTCAAGCCTGCTCTGCCATTCATTACGATTGTGGTTAATCACGAAACTCAGTAACCTGTACCCACTTTCCCCTGTATCCTTTGATCCCTTTAGCCCCAAGAATTATATCTAGTTCCTCTTGAAAATATAACTATGTTTTGGCCTCAACTGCTTTTTGTGGTAGAGGATTTCACAAGTTTGCTGGGTGAAGAAATTCCTCTTCACCACAGTCCTAAATGGTTTACCCCATACCCATAGAGTGTGACCCCTGATTCTGGACTCCATCACCATTGAGACATCCTTCCTCAATGATGGTGGAGTCCAGAATGCAGAATGCTAGGTGCTTGCCCAAACATAGACTGGGTGACTGTTTTGCTGAACATTTTTGATTTGTCCGCAAGCAGAACCCAGACCTTCTTGCTGCTTACCACTTCAACATCCCTGTGCTCTCCTGTCCACACGTGCATCCTTGACCTTCTGCAATGTTCTAGTGAACCCCACACAGAGAAACAGCACCTTGACTAGGCACTTTATAGCCTTTTGGATTCAACATTGAGTTTAACAACTTCAGAGCTTGAACCCTCTCCTCCATCTTCACCCCATTTCCATTTATTTTATTTCATTTAGTTTCATCTCATTTGTCTATTTTAATACCCTTCTCTCTCAATTCCATTCTTCCACTTCTCCATTCCAGTTCTGCTTCTTGCTTCCTCCCCACTTCAAGGCAACTCAGGCAGTCCTTTAACCATCTGTTATATCACTGTTCTGCCGTTCTCGCATTCTGATCACTTAATGGACACTTCCTTAGACCTCTGTATCCTCATTTACATTCTCTTTGTCCCATTCCACCCCCCTCAATCCTCATAATATAAATGTTTTCTGATTCTCTTTGCTCTTAAGGCTTTAACTAATTTGGGGTGGGTGGGGGGGGGGGGTTGCAGTGCAGGGGTAGAGGAAATTACAAAATTTGGAGTAAAGGAAAAGATACGTGTGCAGGTGAATGTTGAGGATGTTCTGCCTACTAGAGGAGTACGGGGCATGAGAGAGACTAGTAGAGTTTCAGCAAATAAAATCCAGGCAAAGGCTGGTGTAAAGGCACTTTACCTGAATGCACGAAGCATTCGGAACGAAATGAATGAGTGATGGCGCAAATGGATATGATCTAGTGGCCAATACGGAAACGTGGTTTCAGGGGGACAGGGACTGGGAACTGAATGTCCAGGGGTATCAGGTGTTTAGTAAGGATAGACAGGAGGAGAAAGGAGGTGGGCTGGCTCTGTTGACTAAGGATACTAGCAGGGCGGTAATAAGAGAGGATATAGGCCCCCCGCAAAGAGCAAAATGTGGAATCGATGTGGGTGGAGGTAAAGAATAGTAAGGGGAGGAAGACGCTGGTGGGTGTGGTCTATAGGCCCCCAAATAACAACTTTGAGGTGGGGAGGGCTATAAACAAACAAATAAGAGATGTGTGCAGAAATGGAACAGTGTTAGTAATGGAAGATTTCAATCTGCATATTGACTGGGCGACACAAGTCGGACAAGGTGGGCTGGAGGAAGAGTTCTTGGAATGCTGTAGGGATGGGTTCCTTAAACAGTATGTTACGGAACCGACTAGACAGAGTGCTATCTTGGATCTGGTACTATGTAATGAGGCAGGTAGAATTAGGGATATTCACGTCAGGGATCCTCTAGGGACGAGTGATCATAGTATGGTAGAATTTATGATACAGATGGAGGATGAGGTAGTAGCGTCCCAGATCTGTGTACTATGTTTGAACAGAGGGGACTATGACAGGATGAGAGAGGAATTGGCGACTGTGATTGGAGGAGTGCGCTGGTTGGTAGGACGGCTGAGGAATAGTGGGGGATTTTTAAAGAGATCTTTTTCAGTACTTAGCAGAAACATATTCCAATGGTGAAGAGGGACTGTAGGAGAAGGGAAAATCAGCCTTGGTTCTCGAAGTAAATTAAGAAGAGTATTAAATCAAAAGCTGAGGCATTCAGAGTGGCTAAAAATAGTGGGCGATTGGAGGATTGGGAAAGTTTTAAACAACAGCAAAGAATGACTAAAAAGGTGATTAAAAAAGGAAAGATAGAATATGAAGCTAAACTAGCTCAAAATATCAAAAAGGACAGTAAAAGTTTTTATAAAGAATAGGAGGATGGCCAGAGTTAATGTACGACCCTTGGAGGATGAGAGGCGGGATTTAGTGGTGGATGATAGGGATATGGCAGAGACCTTGAATAAGTTTTTTGTGTCAGTCTTTACAGAGGAGGACGTAAAGAGCTTGCCTGAACTTAAGGATAGAAAGGGTGGTAGAAGATGAGGTCCTTAATGAGATTACAGTCACTAGAGAGGTGGTGCTTGATAGGCTGAGGGCAGATAAGTCCCTGGGACCGGATGGAATGCATTCCAGGGTTCTCAAGGAAATGGCAGAGGTGATAGTGGATGCTCTGGTAATTATCTTTCAAAATTCGCTGGACTCCAGGAAAGTGCCGGAAGATTGGAAAACAGCTAATGTTACGCCGCTGTTTAAAAAAGGTAGCGGACAGAAGGCAGGGAATTATAGGACAGTTAGTTTAATGTCTGTAGTCGGAAAAACGCTTGAATCTGTAGTCAAAGCAGAAATAACGAGGCACCTGGATACAAACTGTTTGATCAGGGAGACGCAGCACGGATGCGTTAAGGGGAAGTCCTGCTTGACAAATTTATTGAAGTTCTATGAGGAAGTGACTAGTGCGGTAGATAGAGGGGAACCAGTGGATGTGGTGTTTTTGGATTTTCAAAAGGCGTTTGGTAAAGTGCCTCACAAAAGATTGCTACAGAAGGTTTGGGTGCAGGGAGTTTGGGGTAGGGTGTTAGACTGGATAGAGGATTGGTTGTCTAATAGGAAGCAGAAGGTAGGTATTAATGGGTGTTATTCTGATTGGCAGCTGGTGACTAGTGGAGTGCCCCAGGGTTCGGTGCTGAGGCCTCAACTATTTACCATTTACATTGATGATCTGGAGGATGAGGCTGAGTGTAGGGTGCCAAAATTTGCTGATGACACAAAGATGAGTGGAAAAGCAAAAAAGCAAAAGGAAAGCCTGCAGAGGGATCTGGATAGGTTGAGTGAGTGGGCGAGGACCTGGCAGATGGAGCATAATGTTAGCAAGTGTGAGGTTATCCACTTTGGTAAGAATAATGATAAGAAGAATTACTATTTAAATGGAGAAAAGCTGCAGCATGCGATGATGCAGAGGGACCTGGGGGTCCTTGTGCACGAATCGCAAAAACACAGTCTGTAGTGCAGCAGGTGATTAAGGCTGCAAATGCAATGCTGGCCTTTATAGCGAGGGGGATAGAATATAAAAGTAGGGAGGTTCTATTGAAGCTGTATAGGATGCTGGTGAGGCTGCAGCTGGAGTACTGTGTGCAGTTTTGGTCACCGCATTCGAGGAAGGATATATTGGCCTTGGAGGGGTGCAGAGAAGGTTCACTAGGCTGATACCAGAAATGAGGGCGTTGGATTATGAGGAGAGACTGAATACGCTAGGTTTGTACTTTTTGGAGTTTAGAAGGCTGAGAGGGGATCTTATAGAGACGTATAAGATAATGAAGGGGGTGGATAGGGTAGAGGTCGAGAGACTCTTCCCGCTTAACAAATATAGCAGGGCTGGAGGGCACAGCCTCAAGATTGGGTGGGGGTGGGGGTGGGGGTGGGGGCGGGGGGATTCCGTTCGGAGTTGAGGAGGAATTTCTTCATGCAAAGGGTGATGAATCTTTGGAATTCTCTGCCTGTTGAAGTGGTGGAGGCTTCCTCGCTAAATATATTTAAGTGAAGAGTGGATAGGTTTTTGATTGACAAGGGAATTAAGGGTTATGGGGAGAAAGTGGGAAAGTGGTACTGAACCACTACAGATCAGCCATGATCTTATTGAATGGTGGGGCAGGCTCGAGGGGCTGGATGGCCGACTCCTGCTCCTATTTCTTATGTTCTTAGCTCTATCAAAGGATCATCCAGACTTGAAACATTGGCTCTGTTCTCTCTCCACCAAGGACGTCAGACCTACTGAGATTTTCCAACATTTTCTGTTTTTGTTTCAGATTTCAGCATCCACAGTATTTTGCTTTTTATCTTCCTGCATCTACCCTATCTAGACTTGATAGAATGTTATAGTTTTGAGAACACCCCTCATTCTTCTAAACTCTAGCAAATATAATCCTGATTCAACCTGTCTTCATACATCAGTTCCACCATCCCAAGAATCAGTCTGATTCACTGCTCTCCCTCTATAGCAAGAACATCCTTCCTCAGATAAAAAGACCAAAGATGCACAATATTCCAGGTGTGGTCTCACTACGACCTGTATGACTGCAGTAAGACATTCCTAGAAATATTTACCACCCAGAACTGGATGCTGGACATTGTGTCTGACAGCATGCAGGTAATGGAAGAGTTGAGTGAAATGTTGGAGAGGAAGAGTTTGATGTCATCCAAAATCATAATTATGACTGCAGATGTTGTTGCCATGGGGCAGATTGCAAATGAATAAGCGGGATCAAGAATAGATTATTTGGTCCCTCCAGCATAATGGAGCTGGGTTAGGAAGAGAAGTCACCAAAGATTTTTTAACGATGATTGGAGGTTTAAGGCATGTTTCGCAGGAAAACAGGGGAGGGTGTTGAAGGAAGATGAAGCTGTAGTCAAACCATGTCAGAGGCTGAAGGGAGATCAAGAAAGCAGAGTGATAATGCTCCACAGTCCGGGGTAAAATTGATTCGAAAATGCCATCAAGAATTTTAAAAATTCATTGATGATCAGAGATTGTGAAAAGGGTTGTCACTGAAGGAATTAGAGGAAGCTAATTAGAAACAATATTTTTCAACATAATTACTCAATGCGAGAGAAGAAGTATACAACCAGTAAAATATGTACACGTACTGTACTCCCTGCTTTTCAGATTCTCTCTGTCACTTGGTATTAGAAGTGAAGGATGTGAAAATTTGACGAAACTCAGCAATATATTTTGTGAAAAATCTTTTGTAGAGTAACAATAACATGATTATCATTGTATTCACAAGCAGAAATGTAACAGGATATGAAAATAGTCGTATTTTGCCGCTTATAACATCAGCACCCTTTACGCAATCAACATTAAGATTGTTTATCAGAGTTTGGGGAATAAAACAATATGAAATAACAACTGTATGAGTTAGTATTGATAAGAGAATGTCAAGGATGTGTTTTGTGATAAGAAATTGGATATACAGAATCTCTATACAGTGCTAATCCATGCTGAGCCTTATCACAGCTGATCAACCTCCTCTCTCATACTATGCATGTAATTGCAGTGATTTGTGTTGATGGAAAATTCAACAAGATAATGAAAACGAAGCATACCCAGATTAACCGATACATTCCTGAAAATGCACCAAAATAAAGCTTACTTTAAAACTATCAGTAATACTGGAAAGGCACAACACAGTCATTAGATAATGCATAGCAAGACACATGCATCAGTTTGACATGATAGCTCATATCTTTTTTGACTGAACGGTTTAAGTCATCAGGTCAGTTAAGGGTGGCACAGCGCCCAGCACCGCTGCCTCGCAGCACCAGGGAGCTAGGTTCAATTCTTGGCTTGGGTCACTGTCTACATGGAGTTTGTACATTCTCCCCGTGTCTGCATGAGTTTCCTCCAGGTGCCCCAGTTTTCTCCCACAGTCCAAAAGACTTGCTGGTTAGGTACACTGGCCATGCTAAATTCTCCCTCAGTGTACCTGAGCAGATGCTGGAATGTGGCAACTTGGGGATTTTCACAGTAATTTCATTACAGTAGTAATGTTAGCCTACTTGTGACTGATACATAAATGTTAATTTTAATTTAGGAGCTAGAAAAGAAGCCTGTACTCAATTATCATCCCAAATCATAGAATGTTTATGAACTTAATGTTCAAGATATTTACAAAGCAGTGAGTGCTGTGAAAAATAAAGTTCATCAGTAATTAAACTTAATTCTTTATTTTGTGGTGAAAGAGTTAGCTGTGTGCCCCTCAAAATATTTGAATTTATCAAATTTCATATATAAATATGCAGAAAATCCATTAAATGATCATTGAAGTAGAGGCAAAATAGTGCAGATGCGGGAAATTTAAAATAACAGCAGAAAGTGTTGGAAAATATCAGCAAGTCAGGCAGCATCTGTGGAGAGAGAAACAGAGTTAACATTTCGAGTTCAATGTGACTTTTCAGAATCCGTGATAACTGATGTTGATTGTTGGGAAATATTGAAAAAATCTCAATGACAAAGCACACAAAGGATTTTTGCTACCAAAGTTAAACTCTGTTAGCTGACTATGCATGTTGGGAATGTGGGTGCACTCCCCATAGCTTTAATTTTACTTACAGTAAGGGCAGAGCATCTTGGGACTGTATATAAAATTTCCAACGATGAAGTTCTGTGCCAGTCATGCAAAATGTGTAGAATTATCCCTGCAATGTTTACACAGGATTTAGCTACTTGCCATTGATAGCTGTTGTGGGTCAGTATACATATTTGAAGTGTACAGACACAGATGGGGAAAAAAACAATGCAAAGCAATGAAACAGAAAATGCCAGAAGGACAATAGATCGGGTAGCATCCGTGAAGACTGAAACAGGTCATGTTTAAGATCAGAGATCTTTCAATTACTAGAGGACACAGGTTAAAGGTGCAAGCGGTAAGGTTTAAAAAAGATGCACAAGGCAGATTTTTTACACAGACGGTGGTGGGTACCTGGAACTCATTGCGAGGGAGATGGTGGGAAGCAAATACAATAATAACTTTTATGGGGCATCTGGACAAATGCATGAATAGGATGAGAACAGAAGGATATGATCCTGGAAGGGTAGAGGGTTTTAGTTAACTTGAGCAGCACGATCGGTGCAGGCTTGGAGGGCGGAAGGGGCTGTTCCTGTGCTGTAATTTTCTTCGTTCTTTTACAAAACTGGAAAATGTGAGAGATATAATAGTTTAGCTAACATAAAGGCAGGGAGTGAGGAGAAAAGAACAAAAGGAAAGGCCTGTCGTAGTGTGAAAGGTGAGAAAGATTAAATGGCAGAAAGGGAGGATGGTCCAGGGTAAAATGTGTAATAAGAGAGCAGACAAACATGAAAGGGAAAGGAGAAAACAATGGAGAAAGAGAATGGATATAGCCCAGTCCTGCTGAGGAATCGCAGCATCTTAGCTCAGATTTCCAGCACATGCAGTATTTTGCTTATGCAAAGCAACAAAATGCATTCAGAAGTGCACACTGAGTGGTTATTCAATTCATCTTTTAACGAAGGTGTTTCACCAGCTTGCAACTACATTGTGCTTTTAACTTGGTAGTCTACTCAGTGACGTGTAATCAGACAAAAACTGACAGCAAGTCACATAAGAGAACATTAGGTTAAGAAGTTTGAGGAAGTCATTCCAGGACTAAGGGCCGAGATGGCTGGAGGCACAACTGGCAAAAATACAGTGAAGGAAAAGCCTAGTGCTCAAGAACTCATAAATAGAGAGAAACACAGAGATCTCACAGAGTTGTTGGGCTGTAAGAAGTTACAGAGATAGGTAGTTGCATATCATGGAGGGATTTGAACAAGAGGATCAGAATTTTAAGATCTGAGATGTTGGTAGAGCAGGAGTCAATGTAGGTCATTGGGGTGATGGCTGAATGGAATTTCCTAATGGAGTTGTTCTTTGTTCTATAGATAAGTTTATGGACGAAAAGGGAATGGTTTAGTTTGGAGAGTCATTGCTTTTTCCTAATTGGTCGGCGCAACATCGAAGGCCAAAGGGCCTGTTCTGTGCTGTAATGTTCTATGTTCCTAAAGTTACAATAAAGGCAGCAGAGTTTTGGATGAAGTGAAGTTCTTGAAAGATTAAATTAGCAATGATATTGTCCTAATGATATGTAATAAACTAATGTTTCAATATGTACCTATACATTAAAAAAATCTTGTCTGCACACATCTCTTCCTGAAATTCCTCTATTGATATTTGTAACAGAAACTCAAACTGGTCACACTGTAATTATACCCTACCAACAGAGGTGGCAGTACTGTACCCCAGCTTTTCACTAGGTTCCATTCAATTCAACTTCATCACTTTCCAAATCACTGCAGGTTTTGCTACTTAAAACTTTCTTTGTATGCACAAGGGGAGTTGCTCAATTCCTAATGTAGAGTTAGAAGACTAAATGATAAACAAAGCATTTAGTTTTGTCTTGGTTTTATATATTTATAAGTTGATGGTAGCAAATCAAGAGCGGGAGAAGTGGAATTAGATTTAAACAGTCAGAAATGTAACCAGGTCCATGTCATGTTTTGTTCCATTTTTCCATGGAAGGGATTTTAGAATGCAATATTTTAAAATTAAAGTAAGTTCTCACATTAATTCTTGGAGCCATTTTGCTGCAGTCATTGTGACAAAGAGGGAAATGATATGTTAATGAACCAACTGCCGTACTGTTTAGCACAACAGAAAGGACAATAAGTGATTTGCTGCCTTGTGTCTAAACACGGGCAGGCTTATCCCCTCAAAATGGTGTTCTCGGCTATCCAACAGGGATAAACTCGGACAGGAGGGAGCCTGACAGGCTGATTTCCACAGTAGACAAGATGCTGGGTGGACAACCTTCCACTTACTGTAAACATGGGGAGAAAAAGAACAAAAGAACACAAAGTCTGCTGAAATGCTGATTGAAAGACAATCCCAGTGAGTCTGTGGCTGCTTCATTCTTGGGCAGACTATTTGTATTTAGGCCACTAATCAGGACAAGGTTTCCCAGTTTGTTACCTTTCCTTATTCAAGTGATGTTGCTTGAACTTGAGTAAAGGATCTGAGATTTGATTATAACAGTTACATTGTCTGTAAAATAAAGCAGCTTAACAATTTATATCAGGGTTTCCAATCCCAAAATGTCAGAATTTTAACCCCGCCTCAAGTTTTTCTACTGCTGAAACATTTATCCAGGCCTTTGTTACTTCTAGAATTAACTTCTGTGAGGGACTCCAGGCCAACCTCCCACACTCTACACTCCATAAATCATAGAAAAATTAGGACATAAATCAATTGTTACTGTTCCAGTCAAAAATAAACTAGCTGCCTCTGCTAATCCCACCTTCTAGCACCTAATCTGTAGTGTTGTAGGTTACAGCACTTCAGGTGCTGATCCAGATACCTTTTAAACGAGTTGATGGTTTCTACCTGAAACACCAACCAAGCAGTAAATTCCAGACACCAACCACCTCTGGGTGAAGAAGATTTTCCTTATGTCCTCTCTAATCCTTCTATAATCACCTTAGATCTGTGCCCCCTGGTAAATGACCTGTTGGCTCGGGAAACAAGTCTTTCCTGTCCACTCTATTTAGGCCCCTCATTGTTCACCTCAATTCAAAATCATGGGAGAACTGGATAAAATAGATTGGGAGAAACTATTTCTACTCGTAAAAGGATTGAGAATGAGAGAGAACAGATTTAAAGTATTTGCAAAAGAAGCAAATGTGATGTGAGAATTTTTTTTCACAAATGAATTGTTAAGATCAGGAATGCACTGCCTTGCAAGTGTAGTAGAGGAAGGTTTAATGGAGGCATTTAATCAAAAAACCTGAATCAATAAGAGTAGCAACTCTAATCAGCGCTGAGGAAAGAGTGTTACAAATTTTACTGCACCCCAGACCGTACTGAGGAAAAGAAATGCTGGTCCTGTGAAATGTTGGGGGCCTTCAGCACCCTCTGCTATTACTCTCAACCTTCATCTCCCTGGAGAGACGAAGGTTGAGAGGCGACCTGATAGAGGTTTACAAGATGTTGAGAGGAATAGATAGGGTGGACTCTCAGAGACTATTTCCCAGGGCTGAAATGGTCGCGACGAGAGGGCACAGATTTAAGGTGCAGGGAAGCAAGTACAGAGGGGATGCTAGGGGAAAGTTTTTCACTCAGAGGGTGGTGAGTGAATGGAATCGGCTGCCGTCGGTGGTGGTCGAGGCGAACTCGCTGGGGTCTTTTAAAAGACTTCTGGATGAGTATATGGGATCCAATGGGATTGGGGGTTATAGATAGGTCTATGGCTGGGTAGGTTTTGATGTGTTCGGCACAACTTGTGGGCCGAAGGGCCTGTTTGTGCTGTAGTGTTCTATGTTCTACTCATGAACGCTACACATTTAATCCCAGAGCTCAGGAAGGAGCTGGGGGCAGAGGTGCAGAAACATTATCGTTCAGTCACATACTGATCAATGTTAATGATAAGGTCAGACTGCAATGCAATGGCAGCAAGACAGAACTGCAGCAACCCTCATGCAGCAGATCAATCAATCGCATTGGCATCCAGTTCGTGCAAACTGACAAACATGAAGCAGATTGAGGAAAATGCTTGGCTATTGTCTCTCCTTGTGAGCATTTATGTCAGGAGCTGTTTGGGAGAGACAAAGTGACTGATCACAAGCCACTTCAAGTCTAGTCTGAGGAAGGCAAAAGAGGTGTTCTACTGGCCAAATGTGAGCAATGAGATCATGTACCATATTAGCCAGTGCAGTGTTTGCAACAAACATTAAACTAAGCAAGCTAAAGAGCCACTCACGTTATCCCACGCAGATGATGGATGAAGTTTGGAATAGATCTCTTCATTCTCTGTAACTGAACATCTCTTCACATTGACTCTTATTCAGATTACTGGGGGTTAGGCAAGTTGATGTCAGTGACCACCAGTGAGATCGCAGAATGCCTGAAACACACCAGTTGTTCGCGGCATTCCTTACATCATGATGAGTGACAACTGCTGTCAGTTTATAATTGAAGAATCCACAAGAATTGGGGTATTCAGCACAATACATTATCTCTATATTATTCTCAGTCAAAAGGAATGGCTGAGGCCAGTTGTCAAAGATCATCAAAAAGTCAAGTAGATTCCGTAGAGGTGGGTAGGTGGCAATCCTAGTGTGGAGAAACACACTCACTGGACACAGAAATGATTCCAGTTCAATGACTCATGTCGCACTGCACTCAAATTACTCTGCTAATAGCTAAAACACAACTGAAGCCAGAAGCAGTAACAGAGTTGTGTGACAAATATGACTTTGATAAAGCTATCAAATCATTGCCAGGGCTGAGAATCAGATAGCCAAGCTGAGTGTATACATTCAACATTCTCAAGTCAGCCCACCTGACAAGCTGAGGCCTGCGTAGAGAAGTTATCACTTTGATCGCACACAATGAAAATGAACAGGCAGATATATTGTTGTAAGTGCAGGCATGGACATACAACAGGTGAAGCTGATCCTTCCCAGCAGAAAGCTACAAGGGAGATGTGCGTTCACCAATTGCACTAAGAACTGAATCACTGTCAGTCTCCAGAGGCTAACCGCTACCCAAACAAAAGCAACATATTAGCAGTGATAATTACCATGGCAACAACACTCTCCACATCTGTGAAACTCCCCAGAATGGCGACATCACCCCAAAAATAAGCAGACACCAGACGAACAACCTATACTGATAGTGGTATACGCAAATGATAAAATGATAGTGCTGTATGCAAATTAATTTGTTTTTAATGAAAAGGAGGATGTTTGGAGAACTGCCTTTGTGTAATGTAGCCATAAGCTTACTATATTCATACAACATCTGATGTCATTTTTAGTATGTAAAGGCTTGAGAGTAGAAGCCATTTCATCCACCACGTGGAACAGTTCAAAAATGTGTACTTCTGGCATTTATGCCAAATAAGCAAAGTGGATGCACTGCAGTGATGGTTGGTCCAGATCTTACATGATCAACAGCATGAAACAAACATCCAGCCCCACACTGATCACCTAGCTTGCACCGCTTGAGTAAAAGGAGGGGAGCAGCAAACGTTCTGTGCAGGTATTACCCTGATATTCTCCCTCATTTCAAAAACGCAAGTAGTATTACATTTTTATAACCTACATGAAGCAGCATTACTTCAAGGTAATCAACTGCAGAGCAAGCTATAATAATCTTGCATTGATTACACCACAAATTGAATCTTTATTCAGAACATTATGCATGAACTGAACACAATATTCTGCCACTGTTGACCAGAAACTTGCCTTCAGGAAAGAGAAGAGCATCTTCCACATAGCAGCAATTTAAATGACATTCATGTGGTCAAATACATTACAGTATTAAATATGAACAAGTAGGAGTATTCAGATTACTTGAATTTTAGTCTCATAGGCTATCCCCTGAATAATTTAAATTAGATCATTTCACAATCACTCCCTGTAAACGTTTTTAATGGAACTATTAGAACTGCTGGCACTCCCACTGATTTGTTCCAATAACTGTGATGTTTAGAATGTTTCTACACTATAGCCTGTTACGGTTGGGACAGATGGTGCTGGCATATTTGTTTTTTTCCTTCAAAAATCTGTAAACTCAGTCTAATTAGTTAAACACTTGGATTAACTGGTTCAGAGGTGAATACAGACTCTAATGAGGTCAATCTGAGTTTTGCAGTCACCAGTGTCAAACCTGGATGCTAAGAAAACGACACTGATTTATCACAAAGTGACTAGTCACGATTTTGTGATCACAAGGTTTGCAACATTACATGTTTTAATAACTTATTCACTTTTGCTTAACTATTCAGTCTTTTTGCTTAATTATGATCAAGTTAATTCATTAATTTCCTCTAAGTATGAACCCTAGTTTGATGGATTATTACAGAATATCTTCTGCTAGCCCTTAGCTGGAGTAACCTACTCTTAAACCAATTACACATTTTTAATATTGTAATACTAATCAAAGCAAAATTAGTGAATTCAAAGGTAATACTTTTCGCGTGTGCCATTTTTTGCAGCAACTGAGCAGATGTAACTTTAATTATATTTAATTTGCCCTCAGTGATTAAATTACTGATTATTACAGATAAGTACATAATTATCAATTTGCATTTTGTTCTGTGAAATATGATACACTGATATTTTTAAATTTGCTTCCAATAATTTTTCCAATAACTTAATCATTCACAAAATTAAGCAAACATTGAAATTTAAAGGATTAGATTCTAAATGTTTGCAATATACATATGTGTCAGGTTGAATATAAAAAATTCAGAAAGGAAATGAAAAAATAAATAGGAGAAACAAAGAAAGAGTATGAGAAGAGGCTGGCAGCTAATATTAAAGAAAATCAAAAAGTAGCAAAAAAGGAGTGATTAGGCAGATTTAAAGTGAACGGCATATGACTCAAAGGTTACAAAAGGAAATAACTTTCTCATACAGCAAATGGTTAGGGATCTGGAATACACTGCCTGACAGCACAGTGGAGATAGGTCCAATTGTGGTTTTCAATAAGGAATTGGATCAGGATCTGAAGAGATTAAAAACTCAAGAATACAAGGAAATGACAGGAGGTGGAAGTCACTGAGATGTTCTTGTACAGAGCTGGCATGTTCATGACAGGCTGAATAGCCTCTTTCTGCTGTGTAACCATTTTTGATTGTAACTAACTATAACCCTATAGTAGCAATCATATTCTGGTAATTTATTTATGGTGTGGTTGGGCATGGAGTGAAGGAGCCTTTGATTTATGGAAAGCAAACTGGTTTCAAGGGAATAATTTCCTTCAACTTTTAAGTCCATCTCTCTGGGTAAAACCAGAATTAACATTCATATTATCCACATTGCCCTCTCAACTGTTAAGGTTCATAAATGTAATAGCAGCAAGTATGATTTTTATTCTCAGTCTCTATCTATATGTCAGTGGAGAAAGCAGAGTGTTAAATTAATTGAAATGACCCAACTTGTTTTTTTAAACTTAATGGAAATAATCCAAATATCATATTTAAGAAAAAGGCTAATGAATTTACATTTTCATTCTGAGTCAAAAACGAAATCACTAAGGGGGCTGAAAACTACAAATGTTCACATTTTCCTCTAATTTATGATAGGCAACATATTAAACTTGTATTTTTTCAGGGGACAAGTGGAGTTTTAATCACTGAGGGACAATATAAATATTTAGCAACGTAATTAAGGTTACATCTGCTCAATTTGCATCATCTTTTGGATTGTTTTTATAATTTGTAATTCCT
Source organism: Sphyrna mokarran (assembly GCA_024679065.1). Taxonomy (NCBI): domain Eukaryota; kingdom Metazoa; phylum Chordata; class Chondrichthyes; order Carcharhiniformes; family Carcharhinidae; genus Sphyrna; species Sphyrna mokarran. Next base: position 1,287,679 of record JAGIQG010000012.1, on the reverse strand, counting down.
GAATGGAAGAATGGACACAATAGCTTTACAATTTCCTTCTGCGAAACTCTTTCTAATATATCAATGACAGGTTGACTGACAGACTTCAATGCTGTCCATCAACAACAATAGCACCACTTCCAAAACACTAAATATTTCTCAATACACAATGCACTAACATATCAGCTGGGATCAGATTGCAAGTACATTCCTTGTGGTTTTAATAACTGATTGTGAAAAACTGCTATCAGGATTTATAAAACACAATTTATTTTCTAATTGATACGTATCTGTTTGAATCATTATTTAAAGATGTATTTGCTTGGAGATTTCAATGAACTGAAACACAGAGGTTATGATCTGACCTGGCATTGCCCATCACAGAACAGAGCTGTTCCTTCAATTTAACCTTTACTGCCCTTGCAACGATCACCTGCAACTTCATTTTAACTGGTAAATGGGGAGAAGGGAGAAAGACTCTGGCCTCAAAGAAAGCATTCATTCATTTTGAGTTGTTGTGTTAATTGGTTAGGAGGAGGAAATGTCAGAAACTTTATGCATTTGCATGGTTACTATACGCAGGCATTGTTCTCCATTTTGCATTCATTCCAAACAAGGGCAGTAGGGGTTATCAGTTAGAACTGTGAGAAGACAGGAAATAAACCTGCAGGAAGCAACCAAGATACTTAATGTAGCTCTCAAACAAGAGGCAAAGGCAGAAGGAAGAAATGAGCTGCACAAAGGGTGAAATCTGCTTAAGACAGCTCTCAAAACTCAGTTATATATTAATGACTCAAGGCACGAATAACATTTATAGGAATCGGCAATGGAATGAACAGATGAAGGTTTCTGTTAAAACTTCCTCACCTTTAAAAAAAATCTGCTTCATAATACATGGATGAAAGCCACAGCAAGGTATATCTGTATTACAGAGACTTTCTTCCAGAAGATTTAAAACGTTTGTGACCAATGCAAACAGGAGTCGATAATGCATCAGATAAAACTGCAGGGGAGATTACCTTCTGCGAGCAGCAATTATAACCTTACAAAACAACCTCACCTTCCAGGGATTACTAAAAGAGCACTGGTGAAACCAAAATTGCAGACATGTCATTTTCTGTGGCGGTTCTTACCTTTTTGTTGTTTTCTTTAATATCCTGAGGATTCAGAGATTTGTAGTCACTGAGGCGAGGGTGAGGTGGGGGGAAGAGAGGAGAGGACAAGAAAGCTGTGGGTATTTAGTGTTCACTTTACATGAAGCAAAATATACAACAGGAAAATATTCATAGTAATAATGACAATATACAACAAATACTGATTTCATTGCAAAGCAATCAACAAAACAAGCAGAGTGGAAAATAAAAGCAACTACAAATCTAATTTTCTCCTCAAAGCATTTCCATCTAGCAGTGAAGAGGTGAAGAGGCTAGTTTTTTTAAATACATTTAACATGCAGTAATCCTCTGCTGTCAGTGCACAGGGAGGGTAACACTGATGTATCTTTCCAATTCAATACCAACATTTCATTAGTAAATTTTCTAAAGGTAGTTTTATCAACATTGTTTTAGCAACACAAAGCCAAAGTGAGAAAAAATAAGTTTGTGAATGGCAAGCTTTCTCTCCCATCGAGAAAAAGGCAACCATTTTACAGGGTGAGTAGGAGATAAAAGACATGATGAGGGCGAAATTCAGATATGGCCTAACTGAGTTGTCCTGTTATGTCTCCCATTCTATTACCTATCACCCTACCTGATACAGCCCTGCTCCATCACATACTCTCACCCTGCACTCTCACACGCTGCCCCATGTTCCTTCTGTAATCTTCAATCAGTTGGGTTGTATAACAGAAGGACAATCTGCTTCTGCCCATAACGCCTCCTCTGGTGAAACTGAACTTCAGTCCAGGACCGTTGAAAACAAACAGTACACAAAAAGCTACTTTCATTACTTACATTAAGTCTGGCCGGAAATGGTTGAGAATCGCACAGAAAGCCAATCCATTTCTCCAAGATGTGGTGAAATTTGTGATTTTGACACCTCTGTAGTTTCGCGTCACTTCTTTGCACCATGCAAGCAGTGACTGAGTAGCATTTGGCCGTTTCCCCAGGACTGGACTTGGGATTGGGCTTGGCTAATGGCAAAGGAAACAGAAGCAAAATAAAAAATCTGAAAATCAGCACTAATTGATCCAACCAGATGATTAGAATCTTCCCATGTCTGTTTTATTTTTTAACAGAGCTTAAGTTTTGATAATTACTGTTTCAGACAGGAATCATATATAAATCCTAGCTGCTGGCAATGATCTTGAAAGCAAACTGTCAGTACAGGACTCTAGGTATGATAATAACAGCAAGCCAAAAACTATACTATGTGATGCACTAACATGGCATTTCAGGGTTCAAGGCCTTTCCTATATCAGTTCCTGTTACCTATAATACACATAGGTTCTATTAATATAAACTCCATAATACCAAGATAAAGTATTGAAGATTTACATTTTTTTTCTTTTGTTGACCAATTTTGCTTCAATTCCTTAACTTTAAGGTGGCAAAATACTTAGTTTCTACAATGTTGGAAAATTTTATTGCAATTTTTACAACTTGTGCTATTAAATTTTACATCTCTGTACTATACAGATAACAGGTCATTTCTATCAAAATTACCCACAGTGTTCATTCAGTATTCTAATTTTAAACAGTTTACAACTTCTACTTTAAAATATATATATTCCAGATTTGAAAATTATTTTTTCTCTCCTCAATTAAAAGTTCAGTTTAAAGCTCAAGTAAAGCAAAATATCTGATATTGTACCTGAATTTTCTGTTTTTAATATTCTCTTTAACAGCATTTTCTGCCATATTAAAGGAAAAAGATGATTTGGGGTCAGGCTGTATGACATTAGCATGAACGCTTATGTCCCCAATAATTTGAATGTAGTAACAAGTCTTTAAGCCAAAGATATATATTTAAATGTTGTTCAAATCATTGGACCAATGAGCAAATCACTTGCAACAGGATTGCACATTAAACAATTACTAACTGAGATTTAGTTGTTGTTCCTCAGTGGGATTTTATAGCATCTCTCAAGACTTCAGAATGTCCCAAAGTGCTTTTGAAGTGTACTCACTGTTGTAATTAAAAAAATACAGCAGCCAGTTTGCACATAGCAAATGCTCATAAACAGCAATGTAACAATGCCTAGGTAATCTCATGTTTTGATGTTTACTGAGGGAAATAAATATTGGCCAATTTGGTAGGAACTAAGTACTCTAAAATAGTTTCTATGATCACTTTAAGAAAATAAAAAAAATACAATTAAAATATTAGCAAAATAAATTCCTAGGACTAAGATAATGGTCTTTTCCTCCTGTTTATCATTTGGTTTTCATGGCCATATTTCATTTTCCATTTTCAAGAGTGCTTTAAATCAGTTAGGTGGAAGTTTAATCAGAAGGTACAATTCACAGAGAAATCTGGTAGAACAGCAGGCAAGGTAAGACGCACAAAGCAATATATCCAACTGAAAATGTTTTAATTTAATGAAAGAATGCCATGATAACAGCCCAGTATTAGAATATGATTGTTAGATTGTGAACTTTGATAGATATAGTTTCCCAAAATCCCTACAGTGCAGAAGGAGGCCATTCAGCCCATCGAGTTGCACAGACCACAATCCCATCCAGGCCCTATATAGCTATAGCTAGTGGTCAATAAATACATTGGTAACATCACACAGTTCAATTCTGCTTTCAATTTTGTTTGCTTAGCTACTAGTTAGATTCATACATGGCTCCATAATAATCTTTGCAAATAGATACAACAGTTAGGTAAGTAGCATACATAATTTTTAAGGAATAGTTTCTTTCAATGGTTGACAATAGAAATGCAACCAGGGAGATTTTTCTCGTTCTTTCTCGCTGTCGCTGGGATCTTCTGGTGCTGTCTATGGCATACCACTGCTGCAGGTTTCCTGGGAGTGTGGGGTGGATTTAATGGGAAATCCTGCTGACAGTGGAGGGACTGGAAAATCCCACCGATGACTAACAGTGGGCCACCTCCCGCTGCTAAGAATTCCATCCAATATTTGATAAAGATATATGTTACATTTCTGATCTGTGGCAGTGCAGTTTTAAAATCAGATGGGTTAGGAGTCAGACTGACTTGGTTCTTTTGGACATAAAACCCCCTCATATGGCCAACTGGTGCTATTACAAATTGACTGTGCTGGGTGTCAGCCCATATTCCTTTATAATGAACTTGCTGCGTGCCTGACGATCATATTACCTACACTGAAGCACTTTTAGTCAGGTACTTTTTCATTGATGTCACACAAGGCTCTCAGCAAATAAACTGAACTGCTATTAATTGTACTTTTGTAAACAGTACGTCTCTAATTACTACTATAAACAATGCTAGTTCACTGAACTGCACTTTTGCTCCATGTATTGTTTGCAGTACACATTCTGTTCAGCATTTTAAATACACAATATGGGGAATACATTCCTGAAAACAATCAACAGCTATCAAAGAATCCTTACAGTACAGAAGGTGGCCATTTGGCCCAACAAGTGTGTACTGTCCCTAAAGGAGCATTCCACCTTGTGCTATAGGGCAGTTTTAATGCATACAGGACTCAGTAAAAGCATGGCTGCCTGTTAATTTTGAAACTTTTACCAATAATAATACAATATTCTTATCCTTGTTTCAAAACCCACTAAGGCAGTAATGGACAACTTAGAGCCAGTGATGTGTGGCTTTCTTCATTTCAGTGGGCCATAAGACTGAAATCAGGCACAGTCACTCACCATGACCCCATGAATAAAATTAAATACATTTAATACACCCTAACCAATTCAAGGATATAGAAAATGCTTAATCATTGATATGTTAATACAACAATTAATCAACTTCAAATGGTAAAAATATGGAAAATGCAGGTCAGTCATAGAGGATTTACAACATGCTAACAGGCCCTTCAGTCCAACTTGTCCATGGTGTCCTTTTTTTAAAACCCCTAAGCTAATTCCAATTGCTCACATTTGGCTCATATCCCTCTCTAGCCATCGTATCCATGTAACTATCTAAATGCTTTTTTTAAAGATAAAATTGTACCCACCACCACCACAACTTCTGGCAGTTTGTTCCAGACACTTCCCACCTTCTGTGTGAAAAAATTGCTCCTCTGGACACTTTTGTATCTCTCCCCGCTCACCTTAAACCTATGCCTTCTAGTTTTAGGCTCCTCTACTTTTGGAAAAAGATATTGACTATCTATCTCTTCTATGCTTCTTATTTATTTTATAGATCTCAGTAAGGTCACCCCTCAACTCCTGCGCTCCAGAGAGAAAAGTCCCAGTCTATTCAGCCTCTCCTTATAACTCAATCCATCAAATCCCAGCAGCATTCTAATAAACCTTTTCTGCATTAATTCTAGTTTAATAATATCCTTTCTATAATAGGGTGACCAGAATTGCAGACAGTATTCCAAGTGTGGTCTTAAGTGTGGTCTGCTGGCTCTCTACCAAAACTTTCACAATGTCCTTTTTCCTCAGCCAACATTTTCTCTCTATTACTGTAGACAGGAACCTTTACAGAGCACATCCCAACTTCAGTGCTTTCATTTTTTTTATTCTGGTCGAGGTCTCCTTTGCCCTCATCTTTCACTTCCCTCCCTCTAACAAGACCATCTTCCACCATTTCTGTCACTTTGAAAATGTTCTCTTCTTCTCCTTTCCATTTTCATCACCAGTTACCTTTCCTCATGTGAGTGAAGGAGTTGCAACATCTGCTCATTCATCTCAGCTCACACTGCCTTCCAAGGTCTCAAAAACATCAGGTGAGACAGTAATTCATGTGTAGTTCCCTCTAGTCCATTTGACATCTATGTGGAAAAATACTTTAACCAAGGTCCCTATTTCTTAAATTCTCTGAGTTACAGCAGTAAATTTTCAAATGAATAAACAGTATCCAGTAATCAACAATGACAGTTGCTCTGAAATTACACATTTTAAAAAAAACTATGTTCAAATGGTAATATTCCACCTCCTTTTCACTGGGCTAAATTTTTGATTGAAATTTATATTCTTGCCATAGTTCTACACTGGCTGGCAACAATGAGCCATCTTGCTTCACTTCTCTGCATGGTATAACAGTACAAATGTGAACTACATATCCAAAACAGAGACTTTGAAAACACCATCACCAGTGAGAAGACAATATCAGGACTGTGTTACATTTGGATCAGGGGCTTTTAATTTATCCTAATAACTTACATATCTTCAGCTATTTCTGATTTTGACAAAAGCAGCAACATCTAATTCTGTAAGATTTTGTGGTGGAATTTCTAGAAGAGTTCATGAAATACAAGTTATCAGATTATACCACATAAAGTATCTCAGAAGCACCCTGTTGATAATTAAAATTTCTGCCAACAAACAGTTTTAAGAGATAAAATAATAAATCACATTTGTTAGGGTTGATTGCCTTTAATGTGCTTAGAGATCATAATGAATTATACAGTGCTGGACACAGGAGTTTAAATGGCAGCAATACATTTGCATTTAAACATTGATTTTATAGCTGAAATCATTAAAAACTTTGTCAGATTCTAAGATGCTATTATTAAAATGTAAATATTAATTTGTCCTCACAATGCTATTTTAGTTTCCAGGAATATAGGATAAGACCATAATAGCCAAGCTATTAGATATTGTATATATCTCCACATGTATCGCTAAAAAAAGCTCATCATCAAAATCACAAGGAGAAACACGTCATATTTCCTGGCTGGCCTCATTCAGATATTTTACTCTTCAGTTTACTATAATTCTTAGGAAAATATTGCAGTTACAGTCACATCACGAGTATTAAGATATACTTCTGAAGACTCAAGGCCAAACCTTTGGCATAAATGAAAATAATAAGTAGGAACATTACTATTTCACACCACTGTTAATATTACTATTACTTCCACACAGCTTCAAGGTTTTCCCAATGAATAAAAGTAGTTGTGTTATAACTGCTTGTGATTCTGTTTTCTAGTATACCATAATAAAGATAATTACAGAAATAACGTTACCAGAATTTAGTTTCATCAGTCTCACACTACAGAATGATTTCTTCAGTAATATATTTTGAGCAGTTCCAGTTATTAACAACTCTCGTCAATTCATCCCTGTCAACGACAATCACAAATCTTTTTCCTGTTTGATAAAACTTACATAAATTCCCATGAAACTAAGAGCAACTTCTTCCATTATTTAATTTTTCTTCCCTCCTTCCTGAAGGCATCTGCTCTTTGGAGTTCAGTTCCATGGGCACCAGCCACCCTTCACAAACTTATCCAGTGGCTATTCTTCAACTGCAGGCATTGACAGACTATTGCAGCCAAGTTCGATCCTGTCCTGAATTGACTGCCACACAACAAACCCTTCAGACCCAGGGCCAGGAGTGGGAATCCCTTGCATTATCCCCTAATTACAGAGAGGAATTCTCACTTCTTGTCCAGCAGAAATCAGCTTACTCAGCTCAGAGCAAGGATCAGGCATTTCTCATTTATATAGTTCAGTTTTAACTGCACAAACTCAATGAACACTGAAGAAGACAAATACAATCTATTGCAATAGATAATTGAAAGAACGATTCCATGAACTGAGACCTATATTAAGCACAGATACTGAATATGCTCCAAGACCAAGAAGCTAATCAGATTTCATTAGAGTTAATGCAACAAACTGATCTGCACCATCTAATCTGTTAGCAAATAACAGATTGAAACATAACCCATTCCTTCTGACTCTAAGTAGTTTTTCTATTGCGTGGCCATATATAACATATTAATGGAAGCGTTGTTATAACGTTAATGCTACACTCTTGATGGCTGTGAATATCAAAACTTTCTGTATCTGGACTCTCTGCAATAACAGCACACTCCCATGGACCCTGGGGAAATACTAACACATTACTAGAGACCCCTTTTCAAACACTGGCATAATCCTGAAAACCTGATGCAAATATTGACATACTCCCACAGATAACTTTTTTATGTTGAAACAGACTCAGGGATTCATTCTGATTCCCTACAGGGTGAAGGATACCAGTTTAAAAATTTAATATAGGGAAAAACAGCTTCAATCTGACTCAGATTCAGAACCAGTCAGCCTAAGCAGCAGGCAGTAAAAACTGTCACACTGCAGAATCTCCAAGAAATAGCATCATAATATTTGTTGAAACTCCAGTGCTATATATTGCAGATGTTTACTCCATAGCAGCCATGCTCTGAATGAGTGGGACACAATATTCTGCTGCCAGTCGGTGAGCAAACACCATTGGTGAGTTATGTGAGTAAGCTAAGGCAACATGTGCTATAACTACCAGAAAAGGTGATGGTATCTGCCTCAGGCGTACAAACAAAAATCAGCCCTGCCTTTAGGGCAGCCTTGTCACCCCACTATTAAACCATGTCTACTTAAACTACTACTTATGGGAAAGGCAGCATTCATTGGTCCAATTGCAAGCTAAATGCAGCATAGAGATAAAGGCTTCAACCAATATGTTAGCTGACAGTATCTTTGAATATTCTTTGTTTTTCTTATTGGTTTGTTAAATTTCACTCTGAACCACCTACATTCACATTTTACTGGCAGCAGCTTTCCGTACATTCAATGTTTTAAGCCATGGTCATTAACTCTGTGTTAAGCATCATCTGGTGTCACTCTGGCACAGCGCAGTCAGTGGGCCATTCACTGGTCTCTTCTCAGATCACTGAGATTCTTGTTTCTGCTCATCTCTTCCAAAGCCTTTCCAAACAATCAGTCTCCAGAGATCACGGACGTTAGTAACATTGTCAGTGTCAATATTGTCAGTTTCATATCTCACTTACAGGTGTCCTTTCTGTGGAATTATGGATGCCCAGGAGGTTGTGGATTTAGTAGTCAATTCACCATACAGAAGTTCTTTGGATATACAACTGTCAAATGAGTGTGGCTAAGCCAGCCCAAGGTTTAGCAATAAGTGCATAGAGTCATAGGGGTTTACAGCATGGAAACAAGACCTTCCACCCAATTTGTCCACGCCATCTTTTTTTTTAACCCCTAAGCTAATCACAATTACCCATCTTAGCCATGTAACTCTCTAAATGCTTTTTAAAAGGCAAAATTGTACCTGCCTCCACTACTGCCTCTGGCAGCTTGTTCCAGACACTCACCACTCTGTGTGAAACAATTGTCCTTCTGGATCCTTCTGTATCTCTCCCCTCTTAGATTAAACCTATGCCCTCTAGTTTTAGACTTCTCTACATTTGGGAAAAGATATTGACTATCTAGTTGATCTCATTATTTTGTAGACCTTTAAAAGATTACCCCTCAGTCTCCTACACTCCAGGGAAAAATATCCCATTCTATCCACCATCTCCTTATAACTCAAACCAGAGTCCCGATAGCAACCTAGTAAATCTTTTCTGCATTCTTTCTAGTTTAATAATATCGTTGCTGATGGAGTTCTCACATTACAGGACTTTGTGGCCATATCCTGCCGTTGGAGACCGGGAAGGTGGAAACTATTCAGCTTTTACTCCTTTTATTCATTCATGGCATGTGGGCATTGCTGGCGATTCCAGCATTTACTGTCCATGCCTAATTGCCGAGCATATATGTTGTCCAGTTCTTGCCATTTGGTGTCACGTTTTTCTTTCACTAATCCACTCTCAGCAACTCTGGTCTGTTTTTGGGATTCTATGTAAGCTGGTTTATTCGAGGGAAGCTAGGTTAATGTTCAGTCTATTATGTTCCACGCCGATCACAGCTATCTTGCCTACATTATTGACAAGTATCAAGTTATCTTCAGCCCTATGCAACATGGTCCTGATGCTCCAGCCTGCCAATCAATGAGTTGGGATCTTCTTTGTTTGTCTGCCTGGTACAATGGATTCTGTCCACTTGTTCAGCACAGACTTGAAGCTCCAAGTACCCCCTGTAGAAGATGGATCTTGACAGATCAGCACCTCACCAGTCAGCATCCATCTAACTTGAGATGGGCAGTAGCTGACCAGTGGGACATGATGGTTGTTCCTATCATTGGAGAAAGCCTGTAACACTTGTTCTCTCACCAATCAATCTGGGTTTATAACTGCTGTACTATTATGTCAAAGTTCTGTAGTGAAATTGGGCACAAGCCTAGGCAAAATTTATGGAGACCTTGGCTGCTGAGATCTAGGCCCAAGATCACCCTCTCAACCTCCCTGGTTGAGTCCAAAGTACTATGTTTGGCTTGGTTTTAGGAGCTCTTGAACAGATATTTAAACATCAGTCCATCTGCCTTTGGGCTCTGTTTCAGATTTTTTTTAAATCAGGAATTATACCCTTGGTCATCCTCACGCCTGAGACGTCCAAAAGACCAATGGAGTTACTTGTCCATAGCTGGGTGTTAGCATCAGCACCCATTAAACTGGCCACAACCCCAGCTTGATTAGTCATCTTTGGGAGTTTCCACTAATTATACCCTGTTGCAGGCCAGGAGATTAAAAATTAATCTTGATCTTTTGAGCAAAAAAATCACATGTAGACATTTTTAAAAAGCTTTTGAATGCAATTTATTTTCAGAAGCAAAGACGGGAGGCTATTCTGCCTGCTAGTACGTGCCAGCTCTCTGCAAAAGCAACCCTTCCTTTTAACACTGCCATTTTATTTTCCCCTTCCCTGTGCTAGTCAAATTCCCTTTCAAAAGCCTCAACTGAATCTGCCTCCAGTACACTTTAAGACAGTGCATTCCAGATCATAGCTACTTGCTGCATTCAAATATTTTTCTTTCTTTTGTCAATCAGTTCAAATCTCTGGTTCTTGGTCTTGCTTCAATGGAAACATTTTCTCTCTACCTCCTTTATCTAGATCCCACATGATTTGAACATCACTTATAGTGTGTCCACAAAAAGTTACTAAGGAAGTAACTCTGCATTCCAATGAACCTGCAAATGGTTCTGTATGATTTTTAAACATCATTTATCATAATTTAAAATCAGGTTCCTCACACGTGATTATGAAAGTTAAGTTTTTGTGATAAACAGGATACCATTCAAATCTGATAAAATATTTTGAAAACAATATTTTTTGAAATTGCATTTTTTAAATATGGCCATATTGTCCTGGATTCTGGAAGATTTCACATTCAACATACGAATTGCAAATTTGAGTGGCAACATTTTTCATCCTTTCATCATTTGTGCCCAAAGCAAAAGCTCGAAACTCCACCATCAATTGGAGATGACCACATCTGACTACTCATTTCTAAATCGATACAAACCAACTCCAAACAGCAAAAACACAGCAAAAAGATTATAAACTGTGCTGTTTTATTATACCACTTAATCTTAAAAAAAGTCTCAGAATATATATATAATAAATATACATCATATAATATAGACACACAGAATAGCTCACTCAGCACACATGTATTGGTGACCGTTGGTAAAACTGCTCCTTGAGGTAACTCTGCAACAGAAGCAGACCATAGAGATACACCTATGTTCAATTGCTCTCATATCTTCATCAAAGGTTTGAAAATGTATTCTCAGCATCCAGTTTTTTATGCTGCTATGGACAGCAAAATAATAAGGATGCAAAGGACATCTCCCAGAAATGTTCATCACTGTAAGTTACTTTGGCTAACCGCCCAGAAACCAGAATGCAAGCCCAGAGCTTTTCTAGTCTTTAGGATTTATTAGTGTTACACTCCTGATAGTCAATTCTGAAAGAAGAAACTAGAGCCAGTTCTATTTGGAATTGATTTATTCAGAGAGTGAAATATTACAGGTGAACAATCAATCACCTTACTCCACTCTAACCATATCAGTAAGTATTCCTTTATAGGTGCTCAAGGAACCATCCAATGTCCTCTCCCTGTAGGTACTGGACCTCAATTGATAAAATTAACATATAATGTGACACCTACTTGGTTAGTTTGTCTCTGCTCTTGGTGCTCTTCTCAGAAAATATTAGGAGTACTATTTTACTACATTAAATGGGACATTTTACTCTATTAAAGATGCCATACAAATGCAAGTTGTAGTTATTGGGAGCTCTTTTCCAGCAGCAGTGAAGAACACAGTTGGAAGCTAGTGGTAATTTGATCTTTACCATTAGCAGCAACATGAGCAGGCATTTGGCCACTAGAAATGTGAAATCTAGCCGTAGGACTTTGCTGATGGCTCAGTCATTTTGTTTCTGGCGTTTAGGCGAATGGCGAATACAGAAGAGAATGGTCCCAGGTTCAATTTGATATGCGTTAAGTCAAATTTAGCACATGATCTCAGTCAAGATGATACAATTGGCCTCAAAACTTCTGGGTTATAGAAATTCATTCAAGATTCTTGATTGCCACATAGTGATTCCTGTCGGAAGTACTTGTATTTGGATTGCTCTAGGCAGCTAGCATTAACTTAATGGGCCAAATGGCCTCCTTTGGTACCGCAATTACTCTATGATCAGGGAATTCAACTGTATAACTTCCAATTGTGCTTTGAAAATAGCACTCCCAATGACACATCAGCTTCCCAAGCCTCTGGGGCACAATGACAAGAGAGCCAGAAATCCATTAGCCTCCAATTAACAGCCTGTTAAGCTCTGAGAGAAGCTTGTTAATGGGCCAAGGAGGGCCAGAAAGATTGTTCAATTTGCAAATCGTCAAACCTGAATGATGTGATATATGTTACTGCACAGTTGCCAGGTTCAAAGCAGGGAGCAATTATGTAATTATTTTAAAGTGAAAAAACTTTTGCCACTAGGGGTTTTGTTCTGGATCAGATATAGTACTGTTTAGTTGCTGTTTAGCCATTTTTCATGCAGAAAGACTACTAACCCTGCCACATTTTGTCTCCTCTGTTCTGCAAAGCAGTGGCAGGCCCTGTCATGGCTGCCATCAGTCTTTAAGAATAATTGCCTCAGCAGGCAGCTCCATCTCCACCGTCACTAATCAAGTATTGAATTCGCCACCAGCCCATTTACATTTGAAGACTGTTTTAATGTGGCACAAATTTGGGGCTCAGAAATTATCAGCTGTTTGTTTCCCAATCTTGAATTGAAAATCAAGCTCTATAATTCAATAGACATGAGACAATAGGATTGAGTTTGCTGAAATTCATGTGTGGGCAATGGCAAAGTACAGATAACTGTTACATAACTGGACATCACAGACAGCATCATTGCTGAACCAGTTTTGTCCATATCCAACATTCCCACGTGCAATTTCCATGAGCAGACACACGGCAGCAAGAAGAGGCAGGAATCTTCATCAAATCAGTCAGTGGCACAGAGCCAATATACCTTATCCAACTCTTCCTTGCTTGAGGTCAGTTAGACTTTCTAATCTATAAGAGCTCAGTTTAACTGGTTAACATCGTCATCAACTGAGCCACTGGAAGAGTTAAACCATTAGCTGACATTATGACAATCCATTATTCAGCTTTTGAACTCCGGTCCAAATAATATCCAGTAGTTTAAGAAACACACACAAATTTTAGATCAGTTTTAAAACCAACAGGTGCAGTTTAATAGAAGGAAACTGGGTAAAATTTCATGTAATAAAAGGTATGACAATACTAGTTTAAGGTTAAAATTAGATTCGAGGGTGGGTTAGGAAGAAAGTTCAAGAACAATGGTGATTCTATGATAGTTTAGGTAGGGCATAAGGAGCAGATCATATGACCTGAATCTGATATGACAGAGTAACTGGCTTCCATTTATAAAATGACTTTCCAAGCCCAATTTCAATTAAAGGCAACCAACATCAAAATTGAAAACAGTGAAAAAGAACAGGAATAATTATTAGCAAGGCAACTTTTGGAACATGGGATTCAGATGATGTAAAATCTCAATAGCAAAGCATAGAAGAGTTCTAAGCATATTTTAAAACCGTGCTTGTTGTTAGTATTGTAACAACGTAGTCTAACAGACTGTCAAACCAAAATAGAACTTATTTACCACTCTTAATATAAACAAGATGATGTTGATGTCTAGGGCTAAGGATATTATAACTATAAACCAGAATTTTCTTATTACTATGATGCCATGACAGAAAAACTTAAAACTATTTCATGAGCAAAAAAAATTAATTCGAAAAAAGTGTGCACTTTAATGGTCAAGAAAAATATTTACATATAAAAGGTAAGATGAACCATATTATTAGTGAATCTTAACCACAAGAACAATATTTATCTGTTTTTTAGTATTACAGAGGAAAACCCTCAATTGGGCTTAAGCCCACACACCTGTGTTTTAGGGACAGGATAAGCTCAGATTAAGCTAATGTTACCAAATCTTTCTGCTGTGTCATTCAAAACCACTACAGGCAATGACAACAGGACAAAGTAAATTTTAACCACTTAAAAATGCAAGAATTTAGTAGCCGCACAACAGAGGACAATATTTTGCCTTCACATTAAGGTATAAATATCCTTGAAGACTCTGAGAGGACTTGTATAATATTAATTAATACTTTCTTCAAAGTAATGACTACTTGATATAATCTTAATTACTATATGTGAAAAACACATCGACCATCACCAGCTTTCTCATAAGTTTTGTTTTTGCATTTTGGAGTGATTCATTCGTATTGCCGGATGAACACAAGCTGAACATGTTTTTCTATAAGTGATCTTTCTTATAAACAGCGCAGCCTTATTCAGCTCTTTCCCTATTACTCAGTGACAACCAGCCAAAAATTTCAGTATCATTTTCAATCTAAGGCAACATTTAAACTAATGTATTATTCTCTTCTATGCAGTTCACAGATAAGTAATTTTAATGTTTGCTTTCTTTTCCTTTTAAAATTTCTTTTTGCAAGCTCTTTTCCGTTATTCAGGATATTTATCACTGCAAAACACTGACATATACACAATAAACTTCATAAAGATCAGAGGACCAATAAAGATGGAATAAATGATAATGACAGGATTGAAGTAGAAACTTAACCAACAATCCAATAAAGATAGTTTGCTTTAGTTTCAAATAGTGATCAACCCTGCTGCCCCACTGCAGGCTGAGCAGAATGTAACTCTAATTACCATTCCAGCTGACCAGGAGAAAGGATGCAGGAAGCTGGAACTAGCTGGTTTACAGAATCAAGTACCCTAATTATTTCCAAAATAAAGCAACAAAAGCAGATTATATGTGCATTCAGAAAAATTCCTACCAATTTGCTAGTCTATAAGATATTTGTCACCTGGAAATCCATTGACATGCTCAAGAATCTTCAGCCCAACTACTGAGAAATCCTTAAAGGATTTCTTTTAAAGGATGAGCCTTAAAGGCTCATGTTTGCACAATATGGAGAACAGTTATCTGGCTCAGGCTAGATAACCTTCATTAGTTTACTGTAATAGAACATAAATTATAAGACAAACACTATTCAAAGGCAGTGTACTGCTATACATGTAGATTTTTACTTATGAATCCGTAGGAGTTAAAGCTTGCATGTCATTTCATCACAAACTTAAAAATACAAATATTATTTAGATGACTGAATTTAATTAGTTCAATCTGACTATATATGATCAATAGGCTTTAATATAAAATGCACTGAATTCCACTCTTATTCTGTAAATTAAAGACTTACATTTTCCAATGTATTGTCATTATTTGTATACTATCATGTTTATAAATGTGCAATTTTAAAATTTTATATTTTATTTTTGTTTCAGTGATTATCTATAACAACATTATGAATTACGCTTACTTTTGTGTTGTCATCACAATTCAGCATTTGCACCATGATGATATTTCAATAAACCACTTATCAATCACTTAATCAGTATTACAGGTTATGTGCTTACAGTAGTGACCTATGCGTATAGCCCCCAGTTCCTGATGTTTAGACAGGAAGGCACCAAGAGTCAATATCAGCCAACAGCAGTATTATTATGCAGCCCATATAAGCCTCTATGATTCTAAATTTAAATCAATTTCAAAACAAGGATATCATGTCTTCAGAATCATTACCGCTAAACAAGTATGAACAAAAGGAGTTTCTACTATCAACAGACTAAGTTACAGCAGTGTGGTTGATGTAACTATTTTTTAACTATTTCTTGTAGATTGCAATCATCATTTTGTCTTTTTAAAGACTGATATGTTTACCTGCTCTTTCTTCAGCTGACTCCTGATTAGAAAAAAGGAGAATTAGGTGAAGGAACAGAGCCATTGAGTGCACAGAGGTCCAACAAGCTCAGTTCGTGCACTGGGGCATTTGGAGATGTACCCATTTGTACAATTCCAATCTGCAATCTCAGTAATATAAGCATTTTAAATCAGTCTACTACTCAGAACATTAAGTGATATTTTAACGCGTTTTATAAGGGAACAATCTGTATGAATAATTACAATGACTAGCAGTTGAAGTTCTTACTCCAAAAAAAAAGTTTTATTTGTAACACATATTTTGTAGGAAAATCAAAGAAATCAGAATTGTTGAAAAATTCTATGATTTCTAATGAAAGTACTTTTAAAACAAATAGTAAATTCAGAAAGTCTGCTGTCTTAAACTGTAAATTTGATACCAGGTGACAATAATCACAAGCACATTTTTACATTTCATAGTTTCCTGACATGAGGGGGAAATGTGTGCTAAGAAAATCTATGACTGATTAAGAAATAATAGTGCTAGCATTTTTGTCTTGGAGCCAGAGGACTGCAGGTTCAAATCACACTCTTTATGCTCGCTCCAGGCTGGTATTAACTGAGAGGTCCACATTTCAGACGAGAAATTACACAGTGGCATTGTCTGTCTGTTCAGATGGACGAACATACAGCACTCTTCGAAAGTAGGTACAGGAGCTTTCATGATGCTCCTCCTGAAGAACACTACCAAAACCAATTACCTGGCCATTTAACTCATTGCTTTCATGGAGCCTTGGGATGCAAATTGGCTGTTGCATTTGACTGCACAACACTGACCTCATTTCTCAAATAATTATTTTGCTTGCTTCAAAATGCTTTAGGCTGCAGCATTCTTTATACATACAAACTGACAAACCTCTGGATAATAGAAAGCCCCCACTGCCAACAGACCAGCATGCTCAGTAAATGACACGTCTTTAAGACAAGTTATAAAAGGTTGTTGCTATTCTATATTAATGAGAAGCTATTTGTTTTAATTAAATCATGAGGTGCATTGTCTGCAGCATCTGTTTCAGGATTTGCAGAAGTTGCCTACAAGATTTATAGAGTCATAAAGTATGGAAACAGGCCCTTTGGCCCAACTTGTCTATGCCACCCCTTTTTTTAAATCCTTAAGCTAATCCCAATTGCCCACATTTGGCCCATATTCCTCTATACCCATTGTACCCATGTAACTATGTAAATGCTTTTTAAAAGACAAAATTGTATCTGCCTCTATTACCAACTCTGGCAGCTTGCTCCAGACACTCACCACTCTGTGTGTGAAAAAATTGCTCCTCTGGATACTTTTGTATTTCTCCCCTCTCACCTTAAACCTCTGCCCTCTAGTTTTAGACTCCCCTACCTTTGGGAAAAGATATTGACTATCTCGCTGATCTGTGCCTCTCATTATTTTATAGGCCTCCATAAGATCAC
Source organism: Sphyrna mokarran (assembly GCA_024679065.1). NCBI lineage: Eukaryota > Metazoa > Chordata > Chondrichthyes > Carcharhiniformes > Carcharhinidae > Sphyrna > Sphyrna mokarran. The sequence goes on along the minus strand of JAGIQG010000012.1, from coordinate 1,270,121 downwards.
CCCTCAGCCTTCTACGTTCCAGAGAAAAAAGTCAGTCTATTCAGCCTTTCCTTATGACTTAATCCATCAAGTCCCAATAGCGTCCTAGTAAATTTTATTTAACTAGGATGTATTTGTTTTATCCCACAGGTACTTCGGTCTGCCTTGTCTAACAAGGGGCATACACGCAATAGTGTCGTGAGAGGGCTGCTCTTGGATTTTTCGAGAGTAGCCTAGTGCTTCACGTCGTTACTGTACGTTTGACCTGGACCATTTGATGGGCAACATGACAGCTCAGTGACTATTGCTGTGCTGTGCAGACACATGGGCCTCTATCTGTGGGAGTTTGCACATTCTCCCCATGCTTGTGTGGGTTTTCTCCGGGTGCTTTGATTTCCTCCCACGTCCCAAAGATGTGCTCTTGGGCTGATTGGCAGAACAAATTCTCCCTGAATTGTCTCAAATTTGGTTCTAATGCATAGATCTATAAACATTGACAGGGATGACAGGGATCAAGGGTAGAAGTGGGAACATTGGGGTGGCGGCACAGGCTCATTGGGCCAAAGGGCCTGTTTCCCGTGCTGTTTTGTTCTTTGTAAATCTTTTCTAGTTTAATAATATCCTTTCTATAATAGTGACCAGAATTGTACACAGTTTTCCAAACGTGGTCTTACCAATCTAAGTACAACTTCAACAAGATGTTCCAACTCCTATATTTAATGTTCTGACCAATGAAACCAAGCATGCCGAATGCCTTCTTCACTACTCTATCCACCTGTGATTCCATTTCCAAGGAGCTATGAACCTGTACCCCTAGATCTCTTTGTTCTGTAACTCCCCCCAACACCCTACCATAAACTGAGTAAATCCTGCCCTGGTTCAATCAACCAAAATGCATCACCTCGCATTTATCTAAATTAAACTCCATCTGCCACTCGTCAGCCCACTGGCCCAAATGATCAAGATCCCGTGCAATTGGGGATAGCTTTCTTCACTGTCTACTATGCCACTAATCATGGTTAGCAAGTTTGTGTCATCTGCAAACTTACTAACCATGCCTCCTATATTCCCATCCAAATCATTAATATAAATGTCAAGCTTGGTGTCCAGGTCTCTTGCCTGATGCAGACAACTTGAAAATGCAAGTCAGGATCATAACATCTGTTAACATACTGCTTGAAATTCATCCACAGCACACATTGCATTCACTGTTACTGCTTCTGCAGTGGCCTAATCTTAATGGTGCGCCCCCCCCCCCCCCCCCCCCCCCCCCCCCCCCCCCCCCCCCCCCCCCCCCCCCCCCCCCCCCCCCCCCCCCCCACACACACACACACACACACACACACACAAAACTTGAAAACAGACGACTTGCATTTATACAATGTTTTTATTATCACCAGACAACTTGAAACACAGCCAATGAAACACTTCTGACACAAGTTTCTGTGGAGTCAGGCATGTTCCTGTCAGCTCTTAATGCACCTGCTTACAGAGTTCACCCTCTTCCAACTGAAGAGATAGGAGAAGCAGTAAATGAATATTTTTTGTCAGTATTCATGCAAGAAAAAGTCAATGTAGTCGAGGAGAATATTGAGATAGAGGCTTTTAGACTAGACGGGATTGAGGTACATAAGGAGGAAGTGTTAGCAATTCTTGATAGTATGAAAATAGATAAGTCCCTTGGCTGGATGGGATTTATCCCAGGATTCTCTGGGAGCTAGGGAAGAGATCGCAAAGTCTTTGGCTTTGATCTTCATGAGATCATTGGCTACAGGTATAGTGCCAGATGACTGGAGGATAGCAAATGTTGTCCCCTTGTTCAAAAAGGGGAGTAAAGACCATCCTGGGAATTATAGACCGGTGAGCCTTACTTCTGTTGTGGGCAAAGTTTTGGAAAGAATTATAAGGGATTGGATTTATAATCATCTAGAGAGAAGTAAATTGGTTAGGGATAGTCAACATGGTTTTGTGAAGTATAGGTCGTGCTTCACAAACCTTATTGAGTTTTTTGAAAAGGAGACCAAAGAGGTGGATAAGGGTAAGGCAGTTGACGTGGTGTATATGGAAAGTGTATAACACTTTCGTAAAGTGTTTGCTAAGGTTCCCCATGGTAGGCTACTGCAGAAAATGTAGATGAGCTTGATTTAGCAGTTTGGATTAGGAATTGGCTAGCTGATAGAAGACAGAGGGTGGTGGTTGATGGGAGATATTCATCGTGGAGTTCGGTTACAAGTGGTATACCTCAGGGGTCTGTTTTGGGGCCACTGCTGTTTGTAATTTTTATAAATGATCTGGATGAGGATGTAGAGGGATGGGTTAGTAAATTTGTTAATGACACTAAAGTCGGAGGAGTTGTAGACAGCGAAGATGTATGTTACAATTTGCAGAGGGACTTAGATAAGCTGCAGAGCTGGACTGAGAGGTAGCAAATGGAGTTTAATGTGGAAAAGTGAAGTGATTCACTTTGGTAAGAGTAGGAGTACAGAATATAGGGCTAATGGTAGGACTCTTGGTAGTGTCGACGAGCAGAGAGAGCTTGGTGTGCATATGCATAGATCCCTCAAAGTTGGCACCCAGGTTGATAACGTTGTTAAGAAGATATATGATGTGTTAGGTTTTATTGGTGGAGGGATTGAATTTTGGAGCCATGAGATCATGTTGCAACTGTACAAAATTCTGGTACAGCCACACTTGCGTACACTTCTGGTCGCCGCATTATAAGAAAGATGTGGAGGCATTGGAAAGGGTGCAGAGGAGGTTTACCAGGATGTTGCCTGGTATGGTGGGAAGGTCTTATGAGGAAAGACTGAAAGACTTGAGGTTATTTTCATTAGAGAGAAGAAGGTTAAGAGGTGACCTAATTGAGGCATACATGATGATCATAGGGTTAGATAGAGTGTACAGTGAGAGCCTTTTTCCTCGGATGGTGATGGCTAACATAACGGGACATGGCTTTAAATTAAGGGGTGGTAATTATAGGACGGATGTCAGAGGTAGATTCTTTACTCAGAGGGTAGTAAGGGCGTGGAGTGCCCTGCCTGCAGCAATGGTGGGCTCGCTAACTTTAAGGGTGTTCAAATGGTCAGTGGATAGGCATATGGATAACATTGGAATAGTTTGGGTTAGAGGGTCATTAGATTGGTTCCACTGGTTGGCGCAACATCAAGGATCGAAGGGCCTGTACTGCGATGTAATGTTCTATGTTCTAACTCATCTCCACCCACCTACATGCTGGTTTAGTGAGGAAGCTGGATGGCTGAACCACCATTTTGAGATACTCAACTGATGTCCACAACTTACAGTTTTGAGGAGATGAAGCCCAAAGCTAAATTTCCAGCAAGTTTCATTAGGACATCTTTGGACACATGTTCCAATCATGGTGTTGACTACATTATCCAATTTCACTCTCAAAATCTCCACCTCCAATGTAAATATCTGCACTGACAAGAAGATCTTGAAGATTTCCTGTTCCCCGGATTCCAGGCTTAAGAATTATTGAGTGTAGCCAAAAGTATGTACGCAGCTTCTAAAGACCTGCTGCTTTCCTGCATGCTTTACAGATGTGAATTTTAACAACTCCCCTCTAGCTTTTCATTCCCAACTAGACTATTTTGTTTGTGACCTGCAGCATTTCTGCTCCATTACACAGAGGCAAAACAAAAAGCAAAAAAGCCAAAGAGGATGGCCAGGATTAGTCGAGCACAAGGAGAATTAATGCAGGTAAAGGGGAACTCACCGAGAGCAATGTCATGTACGAGCTACTAGTTACTTATTAATTTAGCAAGTTACAAGAATATTCACAATAGTTCCTCAACCACCTTATGATAAATGTTTTACACTACATAAACACAGACTTGCGTCCCTGAGGCTAACTGAAGCTTTTATGGACAGGTTTTAAAGATACATGCTTGTTATTCACACTACATCATGCCCCCTTCTTTACTCTGTATGATGTGTTATTTTCTTTAATGCATTTAGTATTTTTAAATGGTTGTTTCGATCTTCCTTGTCACTTTGACACATTGACAGCACTGCCTCAAGGCTGTTAGGCATCAAAAACATTTCCATGTTTAAAGTCAGTTCCATCTGCTGCTCTCTCCATTGTTGAGGATGCCTGTTATAATCCCATTTACCTTTATTCACGCAAAGGTCATCCGGAATTCAACAAATGGAGTAAACTCTGAAAGCAATACTGTTGGATACTGCTGAAACATTACAGCATGGATAGTCTATCAGTGAAACTTCAGATAACTTGATGCATTTTGGAGAATTGGAACAGGAATTGGAGAATTGGAACTCTGTGAGTTCAAGCATGTTGGTCACACAAAGCAAGAGAAATGTAGGCACCTGACAGAGGTTTTCTTACAGACTCCATGCATATATGTGTCACTATTCTCAAATAACTCACTACCTGACTCCTATCTGTAAAGCGCAAGTCAGGAGTGTGATGGAATATTCTCCCCTTCCCTGGATGAGTCCACTTTAGGCAGATCTGTCTTTATGCGCTTACAATTGCCCTTATTTAAGTTTAGAACACTGGTCTTAGATCCACTCCTCTCTCCCTCAGGTTCTGTTGTTTGTAACAATATTAAAACTATACTTCTCCTACTTCTTTCTAGTGGGTAGTGATAATGTCACTAAACTAGTAATCAGGAATTGAAGGCTAATGTTCCAGGGACAGTGATTTAAATCCCACCACAACAGCTAGTGAAATTTGAATTCAATTGACTGCCATTTAGGAGAGGAAATCTGCCATTCTTACCTGCTCTGGCCCAGGTTCTCGGCAATGTGGGTTGATTCTTAAATGCCCTCTGCAATATGGCAGAATACTTTCTACTTGTTGTTGGAGCTCATACATTCACACAAGATGCTTGACAGCATCCAGGACAGACATGATTGGCACCCCATCCATCAGGTTCAGCATTCATTCTCTTCACCGTCAATGCACACAGACAGTAGTGTGTAGCAATAGTGTACCATGTACAAGATGCACTGCAACAATTCACCAAGGTTCCTTCGACAATACCCTCTAAACCTGCAACTTCTACCACCTAGAAGGACAAGGGCAGCCACAAAGGAACACCACCACTCAGAAGTTCCGATCCAAGCCACACACCATCCTGACTTGGAACTATGCTGTTGTTCCTTACTATGGCTGAGTCAAAGCTCTGAAACTCCTTCCCTAATAGAACTGCAGAAGTTGAAGAAGGCAGCTCAATACCACCTTCTCAAGGCAATTAGAAATGGGCAATAAATGCTGGCCTAGCCAGAGACACCCCACATACTCGAAATGAATAAATGGAAAACAAACCCGCTTTAAATATTCTATCTCAAAATTTAGCATAATTTAGAAAATGCTCAGTACTAAGTTTGTAAAAATACAGTTTTCAGTTCTTTTACTCTTCAGGGTACTCTTGTCCACAATTTGAAAAATAAAAGAAGACATTAATGCCAAGTTGCTACTCTGGCGTGATTGTACCTAGTTCCCTAGAGATGGGAATGGAGCTTACTATGCAGCATTAAGAGAGACTTATTTTTTTGTCAATTTGTAACAAACTACCAATAAGATATAATCTTTAATAATAATTACTGCAAATGAAAACACAAACATTGATCATAATGGATATTTTTACAAAGAAACATATGGATAAAAATGCAACATATAACTCATGCAGCTGAGAACAGGGATTCAAACCTCCAACATTAAATTTTAAAGAAAAAACTAAATTACAAGTGTAAAAGATATAACTAAAAATCACTTGAGATTCCTGAAGTCAAGCTGAATTTTTATACCTGTTATAACTTTTGTAAAAATAATCAAATTTATAAAAACATTTAAATCCAAATAATCCACTATTCTTACACATCAATATTTGCCAGATTCTAGATTCCACAGATAACACAGGACCGTGTTATCATAAATAACTTCTGATAAATTGTCAATCCTTATCTGAATACTTGATTAAAACTGAATTATAATAAGAGGACAAAAATAAATTGACAAATATAATAAATTTATTATTAAACCAAACCTTTGGTGATGAAGATAGATCCGTCACAACAGCTGGTTTGATGTACACCTTTACACTCTCTGTCTTTGGTGTAGATGTATTGTCAGGTACTGGAGGTGATGGAGCCTTTCTCTTTGTCTTTTTTTCTGTCTCAGGCTGTTGTACAGAAGCTGTCACTAATGTGGTTTGATACCTTGCAGAATGCACAGCCTTCGGCTCATAGAATGGATTAGATCTAATTAAAATAGAATTGTTATTAAAAAAGGCTTTTTTTCACTAACATCCTTCCTTAAAATACATTTTCTTCTGTGTACTTAAATACACAAGTACAATCTGAAAATATTCCTGAAATAATGTACTATATTTTATTGCTTTTTATAACCTTTTACCTGCTGAATAAACAAGAATTTCATGGCACATCCCCTGTGACAAGCTTTTCAAGGTTAAAAGATAATCCTGTTCAGTACTTCTTACTAAACATTTAAATGAATGTTAAACTCTTATCTTAAGGTCCACATTCAGATATTAAGTGGCTTGCAGTCACTCGAGAATATATGCCATTTACATAGACAATTTCAGCTGAAAGTATAAAATCTACTTTAACATTAAATTGAAGTAACATTTCTAATTATTGGAAGAAAAAGTGAAAGTTAATATTTTTAGTATTAATGCTGTCACCTTGCATAGTTTTGAAAGTAGCTACAATCTTGCAGTAATTCAGAAAATGATATTTGTTTAAAAATGTTCAAAAGATACTTATTTGTTCATCTTTTTGCTGCACCTTTACAAAAGTAGATCATGATAAAAAGTTGAAGCTAATAAAAACCATCATCAATTTCTAGTTTTATCATCAGGTAGGTAAAAAAAATGACAAATTCAACTTCATATCACACCACTCAGAATAGTAGAAAGCTCTTCCTGGAAAGAAAATTCACCATGGTATGGACTTGGAGTTGGGTGGAGGGGAGGGTGGGGTTTGGGGTTTAGAAACTTTCTACCTACTATCAGTAGGAAAGCAAGATGATCCTCCAGATACAAAATACACAATTGGGCAATTAGTCTGCTCTTGTGCCTTATACTTGATCGACCTCTATTTTGCTGCAGTAAAGCACTTGACAAGGAAACAAACAACTAGGCACTTTCAATGCACATCAGATGTCAGCTTGAAGCTTGCCTTCCAGATCTATCTGTCATTCATGAACTTCCAATAAGACCAAGATACCCGAATGAAAGATGGGGATGACAGGGCCAAATTTAACCTGCTGATAGAAAGAGTCTCTGAGGAATATCCCATTCACTGCCAGTTTAAACTTTAGAAATAAAAGAGTAAAGAAAGCAGAAAACTGGTCCAATACCGCTGCTCTTTGTAAACACAAGATTTGATATTCAATTTAGCACTATCATATTTAACTTTTTCCTCCAGAGTAATTCAATTGAATAACATGAAATATAAAATAGTAAAGTGAACAAACAGGATAATAAAACATAATTTGTTCCTTATTGCATTGATTTTTATGCCAACAGTTTTCAACAAGGTCGGGTGAGCAGGCGGGTGGGGGAGACAGGCGGGGGTGGGGGGGGTCCCTACCTCAGGCCCAGAGTTTCACTACAAAAAAACAGCTCCCACCCTATGACCCATCCATGCCAACCTATCCGTCTTATGCCCCATCATCAACTTCCAAGGCTCCTCATAGCCCCAGGCCCAGCATATGCTCCTCTACCCTTCTCCATGGCACTTCATCTTCCCATGCAATCAGTGGCCAATTCCACTACTCTTTGCCTTTACCCGCTCCCTGTATATTCACCAAATCCATTATGGGCAAACCTTAGCAACCATGCTAATGTAAAATAAAGTTTTGTCTATTAATGATGTCATCTCTTTTAAAAACTCTTGTTGATTAAGCAAAAAAAAACAATACACTGAAATTTTCTAAACTAATCTCTTACCAAAATACACATTTCTACTCTATAACCACTTGGAGCCTTTAATCAAAAGTTCATTTAATAGGCACCCCACTGTGACAATGTAAGGTTGTAAAATCACTCATGTACCACAAATTCTAGAATAATAATTGCTAACAGACTGAGAGAAATAAGAGGCACGGATTTTTTAAAAATCCCTTAACCTTGACAGTTCCAATGAGCTAAGAATCATAAAGTCATAGAAATTTACAGCATGAAATCAGGCCTTTTGGCCCAACTTGTCCATGCTGTCCAGTTTTTAACCACTAAGCTAGTCTCAATTGTCTGCATATCCTGCTATACCCATTTTACCCATTTAACTGTCTAAATGCTTTTTAAAAGACAAAACTGTACCCGCCTCTATTACTACCTCTGGCAGCTCGTTTGCGACACTCACTGCCCTCTGACTGAAACAATTGGGCCTCTGGACCCTTTGGTATCTCACCCCTCTCATATTAAACCTATGCCTGCTAGTTTTAGACTCTCGTGCCTTTGGAAAAAGATGTTGACTATCTATATGATCTTTGCCTCTCACTATTTTACAGATCTCTATAGGATCATCCCTAAGCCTCCTATGCTCCAGGGAAAAAAACATCCCAGTCTATCCAGCCTCTCGCTATATAATTCAAACCATCAAGTTCCGATATCATCTTAGTAAATCTTTTCTGCACTCTTTCTAGTTTAATAATACCCTTTCTATAATAGGGTGACCAGATGGTGGCATAGTAGCCAGTGGTTAGCTCTGCTACTTCACAGCTCCAGAGACTTGGGTTCAATTCCCGGCTTGGGTCACTGTCTGTGTGGAGTTTGCACATTCTCCTCGTGTCTGCGTGGGTTTCCTCTGGGTGCTCTGGTTTCCTCCCACAGTCTGAAGGTGTGCAGCTTAGGTTGACTGACCATGCTAAAATTGCCCTTTACTGTCTGGAGATGCTTAGGTTAGAGAGATTAGCGGATAAAATATGTACGGATATGGAGGTGGGGCTGGGTGGGATTGTGTTCAGTGCAGACTTGATGGGCTGAAGGGCTTCTTTCTGCAATGTAGGGTTTTAAGATTCTATGAGAACAATATTTCAAGTGTGGCCTTACCAATGTCTTGTACAACTTCAACAAGAAGTTCTAACTCCTGTCTTCAGTGTTCTGACCAATGAAACCAAGTATGCTCAATGCCTTCTTCACCACTCTGTCCATCTGTGACTCCACTTTCAAGGAGCTATGAACCTGTACTCCTAGGTCTCTTTGTTCTACAACTCTCACCAATGTCCTACCATGACTCATGGCTGAGTAAGTCCTGCCACAATTCGATCGACTAAACTGCATTACCTCACATTTATCTAAATTAAACTCTATCTGCCATTCATTGGCCCACTGGCCCAACTGATCAAGATCTCATTGCAATCCTAGATAACTTGCTTCACTGACAACTATGCCACCAATCTTGGTGTTAACTGCAAACATACTTACCATGTCCATAAAGTCTCATCCAAATCATTCGTATAAATGATAAATGACAGTGGGCCCCAGCACCAATCCAAGGCTCGTCACTGGTCACAGGCCTCTCGTTTGAAAAACAACCTTCTATAACAACTCTCTGTCTTCTGTCATCAAATCAATTTTGTATCCAATTGGCTACCTCACCCTGGATCCTGTGAGATTTAACTTTATGTAACAATCTACCACGTAACCGAATTGTGACCACAATTCGGTTACGTTCACCTTAGTGATGGATAGGGATAGGCATGAAGCTGGGGGCAGTAGTTATAGCTGGGGGAATGGTAATTATGAGGCCATCAGGAGAGAATTAGGTGCATAGATTGGACTAGGAAACTACAGGGACTGGGAACATCTGAAATGTGGAGCTTATTCAAGGAGCAGCTGCTGCGAGTCCTTGATAAGTATGTCCCTGTCAGGCAAGGAGGAAATGGTCAAGTAAGAGAACCTTGGTGTACGAAAAAAGTTGATTTGCTGGTTAAAAGGAAAAAGGAGGCTTATGTCAGGATGAGGCTTGAAGGCTCGGTTAGTGCAATGGATAGCTATAGATTAGCCAGGAGGGAGCTAAAGAGTGAATTGAGGAGAGCTAAGAGAGGACACGAGAAGACTTTGGCTGATAGGATTAAGGAGAATCCTAAAGCTTTCTTTAGATATGTTAAGAATAGAAGATTGGTTAGGACAAGATTAGGGCCAGTCATAGACAGCAGTGGGAAGTTGTGCGTGGAGCCTGAAGAGATTGGAGAGGTACTGAATAAATATTTCTCTTCGGTATTCACGCAGGGTGATGTAAATGTAGTTATGGAGAACACTGAGGTACAGGGTAGCAAACTGGAAAGTATCGAAGTAGATAGGGAGGATGTGCTAGATATTCTCGAGGGTTTGAAGTTGGATAAGTCCCCTGGGCCGGACGGGATTTACCCTAGGATTCTCTGGGAGGCAAGAGAGGAGATTGCAGAGCCTCTGGCTCTGATCTTCAGGTCGTCGTTGGTTACGGGTGTGGTTCCGGAGGACTGGAGGATAGCGAATGTGGTCCCATTGTTCAAGAAGGGGAAGAGAGACCTTCCAGGGAATTATAGGCCAGTGAGTCTTACTTCTGTTGTGGGCAAAATATTGGAGAGAATTATTAGGGATAGGATTTATAGTTATTTAGAGAGAAATGAATTGATTGGGGATAGTCAGCATGGTTTTGTGAAGGGTAGGTCGTGCCTTACTAACCTATTGAGTTTTTTGAAAAAGTGACTAAAGAGGTGGATGGGGGTAAGGCGGTTGATGTGGTATATATGGACTTTAGTAAGGCGTTTGATAAGGTGGCCCATGGAAGACTTCTGCAGAAAATGCAGATGTATGGGATAGAGGGTGATTTAGCTAATTGGGTTAGGAATTGGCTAGCAGATAGAAGACAGAGGGTGGTGGTTGATGGGAGATATTCATCGTGGAGTTCGGTGACAAGTGGTGTACCTCAGGGTCTGTTTTGGGGCCCCTGCTGTTTGTAATTTTTATAAATGATCTGGATGAGGTATTGAAGGATGGATTAGTAAATTTGCAGATGACACTAAAGTCGGTGGAGTGGTAGATAGTGAAGAGGGGTGTTATAGTTTGCAGAGGGACTTGGACAAGTTGCAGAGCTGGGCCGAGAGGTGGCAAATGGAGTTTAATGTGGAAAAGTGTGAGGTAATGCACTATGGCAGAAATAATAAATGTGTAGAGTATAGGGCAAATGGTAGGATTCTTAGTAGTCTTGATGAACAGAGGGATCTTGGTGTGTATGTGCATAGATCCCTGAAAGTAGGCAGTCAAGTCGAGAAGGTTGTTAAGAAGGCATATGGAGTCTTAGCTTTTATTGGTAGGGGGATTGAATTTCGGAGCCGCAACGTCATGTTGCAACTGTACAAAACTCTAGTGCGGCCGCACTTGGAGTATTGTGTGCAGTTCTGGTCCCCACATTATAAGAAAGATGTGGAGGCATTGGAGAGGGTACAGAGGAGGTTTACCAGGATGTTGCCTGGTATGGAGGGCAGGTCTTATGAAGAGAGGCTGAGGGATTTGAGGTTGTTTTCGTTAGAAAGGAGGCGGCTAAGAGGGGACCTTATCGAAACATATAAGATGATTAGAGGTTTAGATAGGGTGGACAGTGATAGCCTTTTTCCTAGGATGGAGAAAGCTAGCACGAGGGGACACAGCTTTAAATTAAGGGGTGATAGTTATAGGACGGATATCAGAGGTAGGTTCTTTACTCAAAGAGTGATTAGGGAGTGGAATGCCCTGCCTGCAGCTGTTGTAGATGCGCCAAGTTTGGTGGCGTTTAAGAGGTTAATTGATAAGTATATGGAAGAGAAGGGAATGGTTTAGTTTGGAGGGGCATTGCTTTTTATTTTGGTCGGCGCAACATCGAAGGCCGAAGGGCCTGTTCTGTGCTGTAATGTTCTATGTGGTACCTTGGCAAAGGCCTTCTAAAGTCCACACAGACAACATAAACTGCACTGCCCTTATTTACCTTCTTGGTTACCCCTTCAAAAAACGCAATCAAATTCACGATTCATGGTTTTCCATTCACAAAGCCATGCTGACTGTCCATAATCTTCCTTGTGTCTCTAAATGCCTGTAGACCCTATCTCTCAGAATACTTCTAACAACTCACCCACTACAGATATGAGGCTCATTGGCCTGTAGTTCTCAGGCTTTTCCCTGCAACCCTTCTTAAATAAAGGCACAACATTTGCCACTCTACAACCTTCAGGCAGCTCACCTGTGGCTGTCGATGATTCAAATATCTCTGCTAGTGATCTGCAATTTCCTCCCTAGTCTCCCACAAAATCCTGGGATACATTTCATCAGATCCTGGGTATTTATCTACCTTGATGTGCTTCAAGACTTCCAGTACTTCCTTCTCTATAAAATGTACACATTTCAAGACATCACAATTTATTTCCCCAAGTTCCCTAATATCCATGCCTTTCTCAACAATAAATACTGATGACAAATACTCATTTAGAATCTCACCCATTTCTTCCAGATCCGCACGTAGATGACCTTGTTGATCCTTAAGAGGCCCTATTCTATCCCTTGTTACTCTTTTGTCCTTTATGTATTTGTAGACTCTCTTTGGATTCTCCTTTGCCTCATCTGCCAAAGCAATCTTGTGTGCACTTTTTGCCCTCCTGAGATTTCTCTCTTAACTCTACTTTGTACTAAATGCAATACCTCAATATAGAAACATCATTTGGAAAAAGACTTTCCAAGGACTGTGCCGAACTAGCACCAAGGATAGTGAAATCTGCAGCTTGCTTTTTCTCAACTTAGCTGAAGAAAACTATGAAGACTCCAAAGATGGGGTAAAATGGAAATAAATAAATGGATATCTTTTATGGTCTACACTGCAGTATTTATTCATGCAACCGTCTCCTTTGATGCATTTTATAGAAGAAACGTACTGGAAACTTAATTGACTAAACTAAGGTGCATGAAATTGGATGCTCTGACTATATGATTTTTAATACCTATTAAACTCAGCTTACATAGGCGAACAAACAGGTAATGATCTCTTTCAGCATCATTGAATGTTTAAGTGTATCCATAAGATGTCACCCGTAAGTTTTTAAGATGTGATCCAGTGTGCTATTAGGTATACAAAAATGATTCAAATCTGACGTTGGAGTGTTTTAATAACATACTCATCTAATTCTTCCTCTTCTGTTTTGGTTACTTCAGCGTAGAGGTACTTGCTCATGTCCACTGGTTTGACATTCTGTCTCTTTGTTGGTTTTGGTGTTTCTGCCTCTTCCGTTCTATGTTGGAGAATTTTGTCAGCTTGAGAGTCACTTACATCAAATGGATTAAGAGAATTCTCATACTGTTCATTAAAAGGATTGTTAGGGTCATTATCATAGAAAGTCTCTTCTGGTCTTGGGGCTGATGTTGTTCCAATGTTTCTGTCTGAGGATACAGAAGATTTAAATATGAAACAAAACAGTTAAATTGAAAAATATGACAGCACAACAATTTCCCACAATACATGAAATGGTCACAAAATGTAAGCAAAAATTAAAGTCCTACTTCCAAACAATTTTTTACAATATCAATGATAGAAGAGGAAAAATTTCTTTACACAGCATGTAGCTAGGATCTGGAGTGAGCTGCTGGAGAGTGTGGTGGAGTCAGGTTCAATCCTTTCAAAAGGGAATTAAAATTACAATGCTGTGATGGGTAGTGGGAGTAGCTGGGATGTCCTTGCATAAAGGCTCACAAACCTGATGGGCCAAATGGTCTTCTTGTATCTGTAACAATTCGATGATATTAAATCGATAGTCCTTTCAGGATTAGCTATGGCATTGTTGATTGGGTGAAGGCTACATTGGTTCCAAGAGGGGAGAGAATCTGAGGTGGTTCTGACAATGAGATGCACACACCCAACTTGAAAATCTGTGATTGAATTTGATTTATTATTGTCACATGTATTAACATACAGCAAAAAGTACTGTTTACTGCATGTTATACAGACAAAGCATACCATTTATAGAGAATTAGGGGAAAAAGAAAGGAGAAGGTGCAGAATGTAGTGTCACAGTTATAGCTAGGGTGTAGACAAAGGTCAACTTAAAGCAAGGTTGCACTATTCATGCATCATTCAAAAGTCTAATGTCAGCAGAGAAGAAGCAGCTCTTGACTCAGTTGATATGTGACCTCAGACTAACAATATTCTCATATTGGCCCAACTTGTGCATGCTGCCCCTTTTTTTTAAAGCCCCTAACCCAATCCCAATTCCCTCATTTGGCCCATATTTTTCTATACCCATGTAACTGTCTAAATGCTTTTTAAAAGATAAAATTGTACCTGCCTCTACTACTACTTCTGGCAGCTTGTTCCAGACGCTCACCACCTTCCATATGAAAAAACTGCCCCTCTGGACACTTTTGTATCTCTCCCCTCTCACCTTAAACCTATGCCCTCTATGGGAAAAGATATTGACTATCTACCTTGTCTATGCCACTTATTATCACTCCTCAGCCTCCTAAGCTCCAGAGAAAAAAGTTCCAGTCTATCGAGTTTTCCTTATAACTCAATAGCATCCTAGTAAATCTTTTCTACACTCTTTCTAGCTTAATAATATCCTTTCTATAACAGGATGACTAGAATTGCACAACTTCAACAAGTCTTCCCAACTCCTGTATTCAATGTTCTGCACTGCTTACAAACAAAAATATATATGCTTAAAATGAACACAAAAAGTAGCAGGGTTTTCTCTACTGCAGCAAATAAATACAGGCATAGCTGCAGGGTTTAGGGTTCACAACTTAGGGTCTAAATGGGGCAGGGCCCCAGTCTGCACAGGGATTGCGAGCAGAGGGAGTGAGGCTAGGAATTGTGAGGAGAGGGAGCGAGGCTAGCGATTGGGGAGGTCAATCGGAGGGGTGGGGGGATGATTGAGGCGTGCGGGTGCCAGCAATTAGGCCAATGGGAGGGTGGTGGGAGAGCAGCAATGCGGGGGTCACAGGGCTGGCCAGCAATCGAGCTAGCCAGCGACTGGGAGACTGCCAGCATTATACTGCCAACCCCTCCAGTGGGAATAGGTCCCACCACAGATTTTCAGTGTGATTCACGCTAGTGCAGTGAGCAGTACCCAGAATGTGGGAGATTCATTTTGAAATTCCCACTGAAAAAACCAACGGGATTTACTCCAGTTTTTATACAAATTCAGCATACAGAATTTTTTTGACAATATCCTGCTCAAGATTTCCAACGTTTTTCTCACAAATCTATCATGGTGCAGCCCGGGGGGCTCAACAGTGTGGCCCATGCGCGGGTCAACGGTGTGATTTTATTGGTTACAAGGTTGAATAATGATCCAATTGCAGCAGATTAGGTTCACGTTTTACTTCTCATGGTGACGTAAATATAAAAACTGCCCGTTTACAATTGAAATGAAACCAAAGCTCTTAGAATCTGTAACTTCAGAGTTGAAACCACATATTTATATAACATATGATTTCAGTCCTACAATATACTAAAATTACTTGTGGTGCTTATAAAAGATTTGAGGTTATACGTATTTGTTCATGGGATATGGGTGTTGCTGATCAGGCCAGAACTTATTACCCATTCCTTAATGCCCTTGAGATGTTGGCGCTGAGCTGCCTTCCTGATCCACTGCAGTCCCTGTGATGTAGGTACAACCACAGTGCTGTTAGGAGGAGAGATCCAGCATTCTAACTCAGCAACAGTGGAGGAATGGAGGTATAGTTCCAGTGTACAACTTGGAGGTGGTGGGATGCCCTTGCATTCCTAGTGCAGTCTCAATTGCAGTACTACACCGAGTTCTGGGCACACACTTTCAGAAGGACAAGAAGACATTAGAGGGTGCACAAAAGATGGAGAAGAGAATTGAGAGGAAACTTGATACTTGTATTCAAAAGCATTAGTGGTTTGTAAAGATCAAACAGGGAAGAACTTTGCAATCAGTGGGAGGAGGATCAAGAATCAGAGGACACAGATTCAGGATAAATGGTAAATAAAGTAATGGGGATACGAGGAAAACTTTCTCATGAAGCAAATAGATGGGTTCGGAAAGTGCTGTCTCGAATGTGGTGGAGGTACGAAGGTTCTGGAATGTGCTGTCTCAGAGTGTGGTGTCAGCAGAAAGGTTCTTCTGTTGTGGGCAAAGTTTTGGAAAGAACCATAAAAGATATCTATTTATTTATTTCCATTTTACCCCATGTTTGGACTCTTCACGGTTGTCTCTTCCTTGGACACAAGTGAGGTCCCAGAGGACTGGAGAATAGCTAATGTTGTACCGTTGTTTAAAAAGGGTGGTAGGGATAACCCCGGAAATTATAGGCCGGTGAGTTTGACGTCAGTGATAGGGAAGCTGTTGGAGGGGATTCTTAGAGATAGGATGTATAGGCACTTAAAGCGTTGCAATCTGATTCGGGATACGCAGCATGGATTTGTTAAGGGGAGGTCATGCCTTACAAATCTGATAGAATTTTTTGAGGAGGTGACGAAAACGTGGACGAAGGGTGAGCCGTTGATGTCGTCTATATGGATTTCAGTAAGGCGTTTGACAAAGTCCCTCATGGGAGGTTAATCGAGAAGGTCAAGGCAAATGGGATACAAGGACAGATAGCTAGATGGATAAGCAACTGGCTTGGTAATAGGAGACAGAGAGTAATAGTGGAAGGGTGTTTCTCTAGCTGGAGGTCGGTCACTAGTGGTGTGCGCAGGGCTCGGTACTGAGACCTCTTCTATTTGTTATATAAATGACTTGGAAGAGGGAGTAAGTGGAGTGATCAGCAAATTTGCAGACGATACAAAGATGGCTGGACTTGTGGATAGTGAGGAGCATTGTCAGGCGATGCAGCAGGACATAGATAGGCTGGTAGCTTGGGCAGATAGACGGCAGATGGAATTCAATCCTGATAAATGTGAGGTGATGCATTTGGGGAGAAAGAATGTAGGGGGGAGGTATATGATAAAGGGTAGACCTATTAAGAGTATAGAAACGCAGAGGGACCTGGGGGTGCAGGTGAACAAGTCTCTGAAAGTGGCAGAGCAAGTGGAGAAGGTTGTGAAGAAAACATATAGTATGCTAGCCTTTACAGGAAGGGGTATAGAGTACAAGAGCTGGCCTTTAATGTTGCAGTTGTATAAAACGCTGGTTAGACCTCATTTGGAATACTGTGTCCAGTTCTGGTCGCCTTACTACCGGAAGGACGTGGAGACTCTGGAGAGAGTGCAGAGGAGGTTTACCCGGATGCTGCCTGGTATGGAAGGTCTGAGTTACGAGGAGAGGTTAGGCAAATTGGGACTGTTTTCCTGAGAAAGACGTAGACTTAGAGGAGATCTGATAGAGGTGTACAAGATTATGAGGGGTATAGATAGAGTAAACAGGGTTAAGCTTTTTCCTAGGATGGACTCAAATAGCATGAGGGGTCACGGGCTTAGGGTGAGGGGGGTAAGGTATAATTTGGATGCTAGGGGGAGTTTTTTCACACAGAGGATGGTGGGAGTATGGAATGCACTGCCAAGTAAAGTGGTGGAGGCAGGCACTCTGGAGTTATTTAAGAAATACTTAGATGGGCACATGAACAGAATGGGAATGGAGGGGTATAGAAAACGGATTTAAAATAGGGATCATGAACCTTGGGAGTCCCTGGGAAGTGTGTAAATAGATGATGATATTGATGTACTTGTTTTTATCCTACAGGTGCTTTGATCCACCTTGTTGTCTAACGAGGGGCATACATGCGATGGGTCGTGAGAGGGCTGCTCTTGGATTTTTTTCGAGAGTATCCTAGTGCTTCACGTCGTTAGTGTACGCTTGACCTGGACCATTTGATGGCAACACGACAGCTCAGTGACTATCGCTGTGCTGTGCAGATACATGGATTTGGGCCTGTGTCTGTGGGAGTTTGCACATTCTCCCCGTGCTTGCGTGGGTTTTCTCCGGGTGCTCCGGTTTCCTCCCACATCCCAAAGATATGCTCTTAGGCTAATTGGCAAAACAAATTCTCCCTAAATTGTCTCAAATTTGGTTTTTAATCCATAGATCTATAAACATGGACAGGGATCGCGTGTAGAAGTGGGAACATCGAGGTGGCGGTGCGGGTTTGTTGGGCCAAAGGGCCTGTTTCCCGTGCTGTTTTGTTCTTTGTTCTTCAGCTAAGTTGAGAAAAAGCAAGCTGCAGGTTTCACTAGCCTCGGTGCTCGTTCGGCACAGTCCTTGAAAAGTCTTTTTCCTAATGATGTTTCTATATTGAGGCATTGCATTTAGTACAAAGTAGACTAGAGAATAGAGTTAAGAGAGAAATCTCAGAAGGGCAAAAAGTGCACGAGATTGCCTTATCTGCCAAAGCAAAGGAGAATCCAAAGAGCAGCTACAAATACATAAAGGACAAAAGAGTAACTAGGGATAGAATAGGGCCTCTTAAGGATCAAACTTCTGTTGTGAGCAAAGTTTTGGAAAGGATTATAAGAGACAGGATTTGTAATCATCTAGAAAGGAATAATTTGATTAGGGATAGTCAACATGGTTTTGTGAAGGGTAAGTTGCGCCTCATAAACCTTATTGAGTTCTTTGAGAGGTGACCAAAGAGGTGGATGAGGGTAAAGCAGTTGATGTGGTGTATATGGATTTCAATAAAGAATGTGATAAGGTTCCCCACTGTCAGCTAATGTAGAAGATACGGAGGCATGGGATTGAGGGTGATTTAACAGTTTGGATCAGAAATTGGTCAGCTGTAAGAAGACAGAGGCGGGTGGTTGATGGGAAATGTTCATCCTGGAGTTCAGTTACTAGTGGTGTACCGCAGGAATCTGTTTTGGGGCCACTGCTGTTTGTCATTTTTATAAATGATCTGGATGAGGGCGTAGAAGGATGGGTTAACTTGCGGATGGCACTAAAGTCAGTGGAGTTATGGACAGTGCAGAAGGATGTTGCAGATTACAGAGGGGCTTAGATAAGCTGCAGAGCTGAGAGGTGGCAAATGGAGTTTAATGTGGAGAAGTGTGAGGTGATTCACTTTGGAAGGAGTAACAAGAATACAGACTACTGGGCTAATGGTAAGATACTTGGTAGTGTGGTTAAACAGAGAGATCTCGGTGTTCATGTGCATAGATCCCTGAAAGTTGGCATCCAGGTTGATAGAGTCATTAAGAAGGTGCACAATGTGTTAGCTTTTGTTGATAAAGCGATTGCGTTTAAGAGCCATGAGGTCATGTTGCAGCTGTACAAAACTCTGGTGCAGCCGCATTTGGAGTATTGTGTACAGTTCTAGTCGCCGCTTTATGGAAAGGATATGGAAGCATTGGAAAGGGTGCAGAGGAGATTTGCCGGAATGTTGCCTGATATGGTAGGAAGATCTTATTAGGATAGGCTGAATGACTTGAGACTGTTTTCGTTAGAGAGAAGAAGGTTAAGAGTGACTTAATAGAGGTATATAAGATAATCAGAGGATTAGATAGGGTGGACAGTGTGAGCCTTTTTCCTTGGATGGAGATGGCTAGCACGAGGGGACACAGCTTTAAATTGAGGGGTAATAAATATAGGATGGATTTCAGAGGTAGGTTCTTTACTCAGAGAGTAGTAAGAGGTGGTAGATTCATCAACGTTGAGGATTTAAATGGTCATTGGATAAACATATGGATGATATTGGAATAGTGTAGGTTAGATGGACTTTAGATTGGTTTCACAGGTCAGCACAACATCGAGGGTCGAAGGGCCTGTACTGCACTATAATGTTCTATATTCTATGAAATATGTTGCCTCAGTGTGGTGAGGGCAGGAAGGTTCTGGAATGTGCTGCCTTAGTGTGGTGGGGGCAGGATCAACTGAGGCTTTCAAAAGGGAATTAGATCATTACCTGACAAAGAGGAAATTACAAGGTTCTGGAAAGCAGGCAATGAAGTGGCACTAAGTTCTTTCAGAGAGCCAGCATAGACCCAAAGGCTGAATGGCCTCCATTTGCTTTAATCATTCTATCATCTAGAATGTAATTGAGGCTAAAACATTGTCTGATTTCAAGAAGAAATTAGATATAGGTCTTGGTGTTAAACAGATCAAGGGATGTGGCGGGGTGCAGGGGAAGGAAGGAGGGACGGCGAAACCAGGATATTGAATTTGATGATCAGCCATGATCAGAATAAATGGCAGAGCAGGCTCGAAGGGTCAAATGGCCTCCTCCTGTTTCTAATTTCTATATTTCAGATGATTCAGAGCGTGGCAATGAGTATCCAGCAATAAGAGTTGAAGTGTGTATGGGTTGCAGTTTGTATTCGGAAAATAATCAGGAAGTTGATTGGATGATATGGCAAGGGGCTGGTGACTGACAGGAAACATTCCCGTCAGTCATTGTGATTCCCAAAATCTGACCACAATGAACGATGATGTGAGTCTGGAGGGTGAGAAATGAGAGGGGCAGAAAATGACAATTATTCATGGCATTGGACAGGTAAAACTAAGCACTAGGTTCAATGGCTCATTGATAAATGGAGAGAGAGGCAGGGCAGGTGAATGTAGGTAAGCCATGAACAGAGTGGAGAAGGACAGCAGCCACACAGAGTACCTGGCTTTCCCAAAAATGGAGTTAAAGAAAATTGGTTAAAATAAAGATGGTTAAAAGCCAGAATAATGAACTTTGATGAACTATCCATGAATGAGGAAATGCTTACGAGAGCTCCATCTGGTGGCACGATGCCTGAAATTGCACCATATACACACCACCATATCATTCAGGAGTTGGCCACTTAGCCCCTTGAGCGTGCTCCATCATTAAACCAGGTTAAACCAGGTGATCTGATTGTCATTTCAACCCCACATTCCTACCTACCCCCAATAACCTTTTAACCCCTTGCTTATCAAAGATCTATCTAGCTCTGTTTAAAATGATTCAAAGACTCTGCTACACTACTTTTGAGGGGGACTCTCAACCCTCAGAGAAAAACTCTCCTAATCCCTGTCTGAAATGAGCCACTCTTTATTTTTAAACACTGACCTCTAAACTCTAGATTCTCCCACAAGAGGAAACATCCTCTCTGCATCAATTCTGTCAAGACCCCTCAGAATCTTACACGTTTCAATGAGGTCACCTCTTACTCTTCTAAACTCCAGCAGATACAACCCAGCCTGTCCAACCTTCCCCCAAAAGAAAACCCATCCATTCCAGATGTTAATCTAGTGAACCTAACCTGAAGAGATTGGTGAGGCACTGAATAAATATTTCTCTTCGGTATTCACACAGAGTGCTGGAAATGTAGCTATGGAGAACACTGAGGTACAGGGTTGCAAATTGGGAAGTATTGTAGTAGATAGGGAGGATGTGTTAGGATGAGGCTTGAAGGCTCGGTTAGTGCAATGGATAGCTATAGATTAGCCAGGAGGGAACTAAAGAGTGAATTGAGGAGATCTAAGAGAGGACACGAGAAGACTTTGGCTGATAGGATTAAGGAGAATCCTAAAGCTTTCTTTAGATATGTTAAGAATAGAAGATTGGTTAGGACAAGATTAGGGCCAGTCATAGACAGCAGTGGGAAGTTGTGCTTGGAGCCTGAAGAGATTGGAGAGGCACTGAATAAATATTTCTCTTCGGTATTCACGCAGGGTGATGTAAATGTAGTTATGGAGAACACTGAGGTACAGGGTAGCAAACTGGAAAGTATCACAGTAGATAGGGAGGATGTGCTAGATATTCTCGAGGGTTTGAAGTTGGATAAGTCCCCTGGGCCGGACGGGATTTACCCTAGGATTCTCTGGGAGGAAAGAGAGGAGATTGCAGAGCCTCTGGCTCTGATCTTCAGGTCCTCGTTGGTTACGGGTGCGGTTCCGGAGGACTGGAGGATAGCGAATGTGGTCCCATTGTTTAAGAAGGGGAAGAGAGACCTTCCAGGGAATTATAGGCCAGTGAGTCTTACTTCTGTTGTGGGCAAGGTATTGGAGGGAATTATTAGGGATAGGATTTATAGTTATTTAGAGAGAAATGAATTGATTGGGGATAGTCAGCATGGTTTTTGTGAAGGGTAGGTCGTGCCTTACTAACCTCATTGAGTTTTTTGAAAAAGTGACCAAAGAGGTGGATGGGGGTAAGGCAGTTGATGTGGTATATATGGACTTTAGTAAGGCGTTCGATAAGGTGGCCCACGGAAGGCTTCTGCAGAAAATGCAGATGTATGGGATAGAGGGTGAGTTAGCTAATTGGATTAGGAATTGGCTAGCAGATAGAAGACAGAGGGTGGTGGTTGATGGGAGATATTCATCGTGGAGTTCGGTGACGTGTGGTGTGCCTCAGGGGTCTGTTTTGGGGCCCCTGCTGTTTGTAATTTTTATAAATGATCTGGATGAGGGTATTGAGGATGGATCAGTAAATTTGCAGATGACACTAAAGTCGGTGGAGTGGTAGATAGTGAAGAGGGGTGTTATAGTTTACAGAGTGACTTGGACAAGGTGCAGAGCTGGGCCGAGAGGTGGCAAATGGAGTTTAATGTGGAAAAGTGTGAGGTAATGCACTTTGGCAGGAACAATAAATGTGTAGAGTATAGGGCTAATGGTAGGGCTCTTAATAGTGTTTGAGGAACAGAAGGATCTTGGTGTATGTGTCAATAGATCCCTGAAAGTAGGCAGTCAAGTGGATAAAGTTGTTAAGAAGGCATATGGAGTCTTAGCTTTATTGGTAGGGGGATTGAATTTAGGAGCCGCAGCATCATGTTGCAACTGTACAAAACTCTAGTGCGGCCGCACTTGGAGTATTGTGTGCAGTTCTTGTCCCCACATTATAAGAAAGATGTGGAGGCATTGGAGAGGGTACAGAGGAGGTTTACCAGGATGTTGCCTGGTATGGAGGGCAGGTCCTATGAAGAGAGTTTGAAGGATTTGAGGTTGTTTTCGTTAGAAAGGAGGCGGCTAAGAGGGGATCGTATTGAAGCATATAAGATGATTAGAGGTTTAGATAGGGTGGACAGTGATAGCCTTTTTCCTAGGATGGAGAAAGCTAGCACGAGGGACACAGCTTTAAATTAAGGGGTATGAGTTATAGGACGGATATCAGAGGTAGGTTCTTTACTCAAAGAGTGATTAGGAGTGGAATGCCCTGCCTGCAGCTGTTGTAGATGCGCCAAGTTTGGTGGCGTTTAAGAGGTTAATTGATAAGTATATGGAAGAGAAGGGAATGGTTTAGTTTGGAGGGGCATTGCTTTTTATTTTGGTCGGCACAACATCGAAGGCCGAAGGGCCTGTTCTGTGCTATATTGTTCTATGTTCTATGTTCTAACCTGAACCACTTCCAATGCATTTACAACCTTCCTTAAATAAAGAGATGAACCATACAAATATTGACATATATACAGCACCTCTGATGTACAAAACATTGCAAGATGCTTCACAAGAGAGGAAACCAAGCCAAAGGAAGATTTATTAGGGTAATGAAGAAAAGATGGGTCAAAGAGGAGAGTCATAAGAAACAGACAAGGTGGGAAGTCGCAGGAGAGAATAAGATTTAGGGAGCATGCAGTTGAAGATGAGGTTTCCAGGGAGAGGAGAAACTGAGAGTTGGAGGACACACAATATTAAAGGGTTGTAGATAAGAGATGGGAAAAATGAAGCCACGGAGAGTTTTAAGGTGAGTAAGATTCAAAGTGCAGCAGACCTGGTAGCCAGTGTCAATCAGCTAGTGCAGGGATGATTGGTGAATTGGTCCTGGTGTGAATTAGAAAATGGGCAGCAAAAGTTTAAGATGAGATCAAAAGCATGGAGCTAGAAGGTGGGAGGTTCACCAGGACAGTGTTGGAATATTCAAATCAACAAAGATATAGATGAGGGGTTCTGCAGCAGCTAAGCTCAGATGAGTAATGTTACACAGGTACGGATGTACAGTTCCTGGTCTATTGCAAGCAGAAAGATAAAGAAAGATGAAGAGAGAACATAAACCATCGGAATATAGAGGAAGATTGGAACAAAGCTGTTACTAGCTGGTAGGAAGTCACCTGGAATAACTGTATTCAACAGCCTTGAGGAAGTATAGTTTACTTATTAGTGATAAGTAAGACTTGCATTAACACTGCAATGAAGTTAGTGTGAAATTTCCCTAACGGCCAAGCTTTGACGCCTGTTCGGGTCACCGAAGTAACACGTCTTTCAGACTGTGGCAGGAAACTAGAATACCCAGAGGAAACCCATAGGAAGAACCTGCTAACTCCATACTGACAGTGATCCAAGCCGGGAATCAAACACGGGTCCATGGCGCTGTGAGGCAGCAGTACCATCACTGTGCCACCATGATGCCCATAACGTTGTGGGTGTCCATTGCTGAGATGTTGCAGCTTCTGTCTGTATGAGAGACAGTTATTGGATATGGAGGGAGGGATGAATCAACAGGGCATCAGTGGGGGGAGACATCAGGATGAGGGAATGTTGCTGGGGTGTGAGAGGGCTGTCAGAGCATGGGAGGGTTGCAGGATGTGGAAACACTGCACAATTATGATTCGAGGTCTTACAAAATGCCCTTTTGTGCACCTAACAAAAGTCAACAGTTGCCAACAAGCAATGGGACTCCCTCTGCGTGGAAGCATGACACCGTGTACAAAGTAATCTTTGGGAGTATGTCCTGTATGAACAATGGACCCATTTATTGGCTTTGGATTCCCACCAAATACTCCAAATCAATTCAGAGCATAACTTAAACTTACGCCACTTTTGCACTCAAGCAAATTACCAAACAGCTTTCTTTATGGAGAGAGGTTTTACAGTAGCAGTAAATAAAGTAGATTATAGTAGTCAGCTTAGTAACAGAGTGACATTAAACAAAGTGACTAGTGACAGAGTCCTTTTGAATGGCTTTCTTTACAGACTTTTCAATAGATACCTTCAATTGAGACTTTTAAAGCAAGAGATGGCAAATTCTTCCTAAAAGTGGAGTTAAAAGGACCTGCCTTAATGTAGCGCCTTTCACTGGCTCTTTCAAAGTGCTTTAACATCAGATGAATTGCAACTTGGGGAATGCATGGTGAGATCCCAAAATCATGTGATACATTATGACCAACTAATCTGATTTTGTGATGCTCATCAAGAGATAAATGTTGGCAGAAAACCCCTGATCTTCTTTGGAATAGTGTCCTGGCATCTTTTTCACCTAAGGGAGTGCTCATGATCCCAGTGGGACTTGAAGCCATAACCTTTTGATTCATAGATTACCAGCTGAGCTACACAGTCATACTCTAAGCCCTTCCAGTTGTAGGAATGTTTGAAATTATGCAGTGCTTGTACCTTTGGTCTCCTCCTGATATGCCTTCCTTTGGCTTGGTGTCTAGTTTTATCTGATTACAATTCTGCATATTGTCTTGAGATGCATTTTTCTACATTAAAGACACTAGATAAACGCTCGAACTTGCATTTCACCTCAACATCTGTTGTTCTGGTCAAAATATTATCAATATTCAGTCTTACGCTTCTCACACTGATCAATATAAAACTTCATCAATTAGAAGCAACTTGCAAGTCTGTGGCAATTATTTGCAAACCGGAAGGCTATCTACACATACAAATGTTTGAAAATGCTGGTGGGAAAGGTTGCGTGGACTGTTTAAGCTAATGTTGTTCTGAATAGACTGTGATACTCATTAATTGCCTCGCCAATAAATGTTCAACGCTTTTGAATGCTAGATCACTGTAGGTCAGTAATCAACAGTTTGTCTGCTTTTTTATTATGTGTTTTTGCCAGGGACACAAGACCATTTCTAAGTATGCTATTGTGAGGGTGGTATAAAGAACCTTTTTTTAAAGCTATGTAACGGAGTTAGGGTTGCCAATTCTGGTTGGACTGATTCCTGAAGGCTTGATCATATGACATTCAATCACATGACACTTAAATCTGTGGCACTTCCCCATGCATCATGTGAAAAAAAACCACAAACAGCACTGGAATTTTCAAAAACTTTGCTCATGTATTGGAAAATAAGGAACTGAAATACAGCTTAAACTATGTTTCAGCGGTTAGAAAAGGATGAAAAGAATTTCATCAGCGAAATTTGCAGAAAGCAATGGTTGCTGCAGGTATAGGAAATTTCTTTGTGGTTAGAAATACAGGATACCTTTTCCATTCGATCATTCTGTGCATTGCCGAGGCTGAAATTAGGTGATTGCTTTCAGTGAGCATTTTATATCTCTTGCTTTCTTTTAAGACAAGTATGCAACAGGCAATGTTTGATCAGCCAATTTTGTATCCATTAATTTTTTTAACAATAAATGCATGAACATTCAATGTTTAAAGAAACACCTGATATTCCCAATGAAAGATACGGGTACTTGCACTTGCAAATGATAGAAGACAGAGGTTTTTATCCTCCGGTATTGAGCATAAATAGCAAAAGATTCCATCTCAATTCCAGGTTCTCCTCTGGGTATGAGTCAACAGCTACTATTTATTCTGAGGACTACATAGAATTCACAGGCTGTTTTGCCTATCTGGCCCATGCCAATGTTTATGCTCTTCCTCTCATTCAGTTTCAGCCCTCCCCACCTACATATTTTTGTTCTCCCTCTGCTTATCTGGCTTTCCCTTAAATCTCTGGAATTCTCTAACCGCACAGAGCTGTGGAAGCTGGGACATTAAATATGTTCAGGCTGTAACAGACAGATTAATCAGTAAGAAAATCGAGGGTTACGGGGATAACGCAGGAAAGTGGAGTTAAGGATTATCATTTCAAATCAATCTTGATCTCATTAAATGGTGGAGGAGATTCAATGGGCTGAATGGCCTATCTCTGCTCCTATGTTTTCTGGTCTTATCTCTAAATGCATTTATGTTATTTGTCTCAATCATACAGTACAGACTTCATGTACTCACCACTCTCTGGGTAATAATGTTTCTCCCTAATTCCCTGTTGCATTTATTAATAATTATCATATTTATGACCTATAACTTTGGACTCTGCTGCAAGGGGAAACATCTTCTCCATATCTACCCTTACAGTCCCCTTCAGAATTTTCATTCAGAATTATCAGGTCACTCTGCAATCTTCTCTTTTCTAGAAGGGCATCAGCTTTTCTTCTGCAGCATCCCACAGCCACAGTTACTTCACCACTGTCTGCAGGATGATATTCCAGCAAGGAATGGCTGAAATTATGTGAGGATAGTGGCATTGAAATAATGCCTCTGGATAGTAATCAAAAGCCCTGGCTAATGCTCAAGATATGCATTCCTGGTGGAATTTATAATCAATTAATAAATCGCAGTGCCAGTAATGGTGACCATTACAGAATTGGGAGGAGAAGTTTTGAAGGATCGTAGAGAGAAAGCTGGTTTGATAACTGCTGATTTAGTTTAATCACTAATTCAAAAACGAAGAAGTCACATCAATTTGCTATCCTATCAAAGAGAAATGAGGATGATAGCATGGATTCTAAACATTACTAAAACAACAAATAGGGCTCAACAGCGAACATTATAACTTTTATGGCCTTATATCATATATAATTAAGGAAGAGATACCACAAAGTTTTGAAGTTAATTATATTACAGTCATGAACCAAAATAGTTTGAAGTAATCAGAAGAGATTTTTTAATAAGCTATTAAAAGTACAAAGTTTATGCTATTCGTTCTTTGCTCTTGAGCAATGCTGTTCAACATTGGTCATATCATTGATTTTATCCACCACTAGAATTCATATCTTTTCTATCCATCATTTAGTTTCAGCAAATGTATTAAAGCTTTGATTGCCAAGTTTTACTGGGGCATCAAAGCAGAGTTGTACATAAAAATATTCTAAGTGGCAGCAATACGAAGTCTCACTGAAAACTACATACTGTTTATTCCAATATTTGCTATCCTGGAGGTACTAGAGTGAAATAAAATCCTCTACCTTCGACATCACCATCTTCATCCGGATCTCCAAATGGATTTGATCCATGTGTATCCATCTCTCTAAATGGGTCAAGTCTCGTGATAGGGGCATCCTCCTCTTCCTCTTCCAAAAAGTTGAGTTTATTTATAAGTTCTGCAAAAGATAATTGCGTTATTTCATTCCACCATTTTCATAAATGGTTTTCTGTTTGCAAAAGGAAAAAGCCTTATTCTCAAGGGTAAAACGGTGATAAGAGAGTCAATGTTAAAGTATCAATGTAAAAAATATTGGCCTCACACAAATTAGCTCAAAGTAGAATCCACTACACTCACATCAAATTTTAAAATTAAGCAAAGTGAGTGGGAACTGCGACATTAAGTTTTGGAATAGTGACACAACAGTCTCCATTTGTACATAGCAAATGGACGATGGATAATTACATAGAACATAGAACACTACAGCACAAACAGGCCCTTCAGCCCATGAGTTGTGCCAATCACATCTATACCTACCAATCCACACACCTATCTATAACCCCCTATCCCATTAGTTCCCACATACTCATCCAGAAGTCTTTTAAAAGACCCCAGTGAGTTCGCCTCTACCACCTCTGATGGCAGGCAATTCCATTCATTCACCACCCTCTGAGTGAAAAACTTACCGCTAACATCCCTTCTGTATTCGCTTCCCTGCACCTTAAATCTGTGTCCTCTCGTCGTGACCACTTCAGCTCGGGGAAATAGCCTCTGAGAATTCACCCTATCTATCCCTCTCAAGATTTTATATACCTCTATCAGGTCGCCTCTCAACCTACGTCTCTCCAGTGAGAAGAGTCCCAGCTCCCTCAACCTATCTTCATAAGGCCTGCCTCCCAATCCAGGCAGCATCCTTGTAAATCTCCTCTGCACTCTTTCAATAGCTTCTACATCCTTCCTATAGTGAGGCGACCAGAACTGCGCAGAGTACTCCAAGTGTGGTCTGACAAGGGTCTTATAAAGCTGCATCATTACCTCCTGACTCCTAAACTCAATTCCTTAATTAATGAAGGCCAGTACGCCATACACCTTCTTGACCACTTCCTCCACCTGCGAGACCGATTTAAGAGTTCTATGGACCCGGACCCCAAGATCCTTCTGCTCTACAACACAGCTAAGACTCCTACCCTTGATTTTGTATCCTCCATCCCATTATTCTTGCCAAAATGGGCCACTACACATTTATTCGCGTTGAATTCTCCAGAAAATAAATTTAACACTACAATAAATAAACATTTCACTGTAAATACAACATTAATCTTTTTATTCTCAATGACATTTTTATATAATTCGTTCAGTTAGGACTTTGTAGATAATGCATGACAAGAGGTCCACTTGTACCTCTTGTAGAAATGATTAATACCCTAAGATCACAATAACCACAAATAGAACATGAAAATTATCAGGCCAGTTTTTTTAATCGTTAAATTACTTACCCTTTAAACAAAATTTTTCAAATTTAAAAAGCTATATTGTAATACTAAGAAGGGGGGAGGGAAATCAGGATATTGAATTTGATGATCAGCCATGGTCAAAATGAACAGTGGAGCAGGCTTAAAGGGCTGAATAGCCTATTCCTGTTTTTTTTTTGTTTCTATGTAGCATCATTAAGCCAATCTATAATCAAAGCAACCTTCCTCTTTAAGGCTTTTGAAAAGGGCTGTAGGATCTTCTGCATCAAACTGAACCATCGCAAAGTGTCCATTCCAAATTGTCTCATCAGTAGACATGCCTGTTTACAGTGGCACTGGTTAGTTAATGACAGCTATTACAATCAGCAGCCTAACCAATAAGAGGTTTCATAACCAGCAGTACAAAGGAAAAAAAGCTGACATTTACAGTGGAGAATTTGCTCCATTGAAGAATAACTGCTATTGTTCTGCAATCATTATAATCCCCAAGACACGGTATAAATGAAGCCTGTGGACACATTTGAGTTGCACTAAAGCCTCAAAAATTACTCTCAACAAATTTGTAAGTTGCATATATTAACTATTCCAATCAAACCCTGGACAAAATAAGATAATATAATTAGTTATTCTGCAATTCTCTTTTGTGCAGAAAAACCTGAGTGACAAGTGTTGACTGAGAAACTGTGCCAAGCTAATACAGAAGCTGCCACTTGGATACCAGTAAGTTTGACTATCCATTTCCACAAAAAAGAGCAAATTCTATCATAAAGTCATGGCCATCCATATTTTGACCATCATATCAATATATTAAAGAAATGCAATAACATCTGCCATATGAAGCTCTGACACTATTCTGAATAATAATGGCCAATAAACACTGGCCTTGCATGTGATGTTCACATCATATAAAATGAATTTCACAGATGCACAAATTAAACAGTTGATTATTTTCAGAGATGAGTGCCATATTGATCAAGGGAATACAATAATCAAAGCCAAGAATTCATAATCTTTTAGCAGAAATCAGTGCAGAGGATAGCTTTCTGTAACTCCCACCGTGCTACGGAATCCACTGAATCCAACCTGTGCAGCAGGAAATTATCAGAAAAGATCAGCTTTTGCAGGAGGAAATATTGTGCACTATACCATTTTTAATAAATATAGAAACTAAAAATTGTTAACATTCTCATGCTTTTCTTTGGTGGAATAAAGTAAACATAAATGGTTGTTTCTTAAAACCAGCTGGTGCTTAAGAGTATTAAGAACGAGTGCCACAAGTAAATGTTCGGCCCATCAAAACTGCCTTCTGTACAAAGTATGTAAAACATTTTCTAGAATATTTAAAGAATCTATTCCATCTTCAGAGATGAAGTTGTGCAAGTCTACTCCCTAATCCCCAGTGGTAATCAAGCAAAACTCCAGTCCATGTACATAGTTCATTTAACCTCCAGCAGCTACTTCTCTTTATCTGACACTCCTACACTTGCCAAAGAGCATCGGAAATGGGAAGGTTAGATCTTCACTGTCTGCACAAAAGCAAAATACCACGGATATTCAAAATATGCAATCCTGTCAAAATATTTATTCATAAATTGTGGAAAATTAAACTCCATTATTTCAACTATTTATGAAAAATTCACATATCCACTGCTCCATCAGGACAAGAAATTTTACAGAAGACTCATTAATTTTGAATTTATTTCTATAGCTCTGAGCTCAAAGTCGATGTTGAAAAACTTCATACAATATTGGTATGAATTTGTGTTTTTATATTTCTCAAGACAGGAACTGCTGACTAAGCATCAGCACATTATCATACTGTGTTATAAACATGCACAGCGGTGACATTCATGCTCAGTCAATGCAAAATCTTCAGGAACAGTACAACAAGGAAACTTTTCTCCCATCCAACTAAGTTGGAAACAATACAAACTTGAGGTGAGCAAGGACAGTCTACGAACCAACTATAGATATCAAATCTGCAAAACTCCAAGGTTCGGATTTTAAGGCTCTTGACTGGCCCAATCAATAATCAATTGTCTAATTCAATAAAAAACTGATCAGAGCTTGCAAGGCTTCTAGAACAAGATAACCTGAGACACCTGAAGTGCATTAGGATAATCTGATTTCTCAAAATCTCTAATTTGTCAGTTTTTAAAACTCTGAAAAGTAGACAGTGCAGATAGACAGGTTTGAGGCAAACGGAAAAGATTGAGTATGTGGATGTTAGGAAAGAGGATGTGTTAGACCTGTTAAATTCTATCAAGATAGACAAGTCGCCGGGATCAGATGGGATGTACCTCTGCAGAAGCCAGAGAGTGGTTGTGGATAGGTCTTGTTCTGCATGGTGGTCGGTAACCAGTGGAATGCCCCAGGGATCTGTTCTGGGACTCCTGCTGTTTGTCATTTTCATAAGTGACCTGGATGAGGAAGTGGAGGGATGGGTTAGTAAGTTCGCTGACGACACAAAGGTCGGTAGTGTTGTGGATCGTCTGGAGGGATGTCAAAAGTTGCAGCGGGATATAGACAGGATGCAAGACTGGGCAGAGAAGTGGCAGATGGACTTCTGCCACTAAATACACTAAATATGTAGTGGTCCATTTTGGCAGGAATAATGGGATGAAGGAGTACAATATAAGGGGTAGGAGGAAGTGGTCAAGAAGGCGTATGGTGTACTGGCCTTCATTAATCGAGGAATAGAGTTTAGGAGTCAAGAGGTAATGATGCAGCTCTATAAGATCCTTGTCAGACCCCACTTGGAGTATTGTGCGCAGTTCTGGTCGCTTCACTACAGGAAGGATGTAGAGGCTATTGAGAGAGTTCAGAGATGCTGCCTGGATTGGGAGGCATGCCTTATGAAGATAGGTTGAGGGAGCTGGGACTCTTCTCACTGGAGAGATGTAGGTTGAGAGGCGACCTGATAGAGGTTTATAAAATGTTGAGAGGGATAGATAGGGTGGACTCTCAGAGACTATTTCCCCAAGCTGAAATGGTCACTACGAGAGGACACAGATTTAAGGTGCAGGGAAGCAAATACAGAACCCAGATTCCGGGCACTGTAAGACAGCAGTGCTAACCACTGTACCATCCATAATGCACGAGGTGGATCAATTGCAATGTAATAGCCAGAAGTGAACTTCAACCTGTGAATGTTCTGTTTCTCCAGGAAAATATTTTGAATTTTATTTTGAAGGGAAAAACTGGAAAATTAGGGGAACCAGATAACTGTGATTGTCTGTTACTGGCTCTGATGGAAACATTAGATAAAATAATACAGAATGTAGGAGGCACTTCATAAAATCATGGATCTTTACAACGCCAAATAAGGCCACTTGGCCTATAGCGTCTATGCCAGATAGGACTAACCATTTAAGTCTCTTTGCTCATCCCTTACCCTTTATTCAAATATTTATTCACTTCCCTTTGAAAAAGTTCCCATTCTTCTTGTCAGGGATTGCACGTTCCAAATAACCTGATATAAAAAGAAACAAATCCCTTTGCCCCTTCTGCTCTGCAGCTGACGAGCTTCAAATTATACCCTTCCAATTAGCATCAGTCTTAAGTAACTGTACCAAATATCTTCTTAATCATCCATTCCAATACAAAAGAGCCTGTTTCTTCTGGTAAGTCTCTCCTTAAAATGAAAACCTCCTTCTGTGGTTTAATCTTAATGAATCTCTTCATAAACATGACTTTGACATCTTTTTGAAAACAGATTCAGAAACCTGGGCACAAAATTTTAATTACTGTCTTATTGAGGCACTGCATCAGAATTTATCAGGTTTGCAGTAAGAACTGATGCAATGATGGAACAAAGATTCAAATACTATTGATGCTATTTGGTTTTTCCAATGTTACCAAATATGGAACTGAATTATCAGTTAGTTGATAGAGCGCATCTACATTGACTGCAGCTTACAGTAAGAACAAAAATGCTGAAAAAACTCACAGGTCAGGCAGCATGTGTGTGTGAATAGAAAGCGACTTTACATTTCAGCTCACTGATCTTTCAGTGCAGAGTATAGTCAGTAGCTGCAACAATATGGGTGAAGCTGCTACTCAACCCAATAATGTGTGTGGTAGTCTACACGTAATGCCTCAGATTCAGCAAATGATTGGGAGTGGGCTGAAAGGGGTGGGAGAGGATTTGGAAAGAGAAATACTGTCCCTTAATGACTCCCTTTATTTAAACATGCCTCAAGTCCCAGGGCTTGACCACGCCTTATTTTCACTAAGAACCATCATTTCAACGCTGATGGTAGCAATGATTTCTTGACTTCAGTCTGGTTCACTAGCATATGCATAAAGTGTTAATAAATCATGACACAGTGGGACACTGAATCAGATTCATGATCATCTAGAATTCCCAATCACAGATGTTTTATTAGGCAAAGTGCAAATCAGAGGTCAGATATTTTCCCTTCAAGCCAACTCACACGCACTTTGTAGCAGTTCCGAGGTGAAGCGATGAATAAGGAAGAGGGATAAAATAAAAACAGATAACAATCTTATTGTCAGTAGCAGGAAAATGTGATACAAGGAGCTTTAGAAATCTCCTTGTGTTTTAGTTTTTTGTAAATCAGGGCACACAACACACTCAGCCAAGTCGCACTCAAGTGCAAGGCACTAAAGGTAACGTGTGTGTTTTCCTGAAATGAAAAGACAATTCAACACAAATGTAAGAACCTAGCAGGCACACACACAAATATCTTCCAGCGCTGGTAGGGGAAGATCACGCTTCCACCTGAAAAGGTCAAGGTTTTCCAGTGGTTAATCCCAATTGCTAACCTACCCATGATATATAAATTAGAATAAAAAAACAGGTTATTCAATAAACTGTACTTTTTGACTATGACAATAGCATGTACTTCAATTCAAAAATATCAATGCAGAATAAAGTCCCACATGCAGCACTCTATCACAAGCAGGTACAGGAAAGAGTATTTTATACGGATGCTGCTGCAAACAGACAGCAAATAGAAAAGTACATCACATGCTATTGCTCAAAATTACAAAACAGCATATCAGCAGATGCAAGAAAATAATATAAGCAACATCAAGACGGATGAAATGACAGAACATTACAGCTCACCAACTACAGCACAGAAGCAAAGCAAGAGAGAAAAGGAAGAAAGCTTGTAGACCTTCAGAAGAACTGGTTGATTTAGCTGCAGGCTTATTTGCTTGTTTTAGGCAGTCATCTTGTTCTTCATCTAAGCTGCTCAGAGCATTCAACTGGTTTACTATCTCTGTAAACAGAAGCCAGTTGAAATAATAAGGAGGTCAGGAATTTCTGCAATAAGCAACAGAGGCAAAATCCCGAAAGACATTTCTTATCAGATTCAAGTTATTCCTCATTTGCAATTCTCATAAGAGTTTGGTGTGCAGTTGGTGAGTTTTTTTTCCCCACAGTTACATGAAGAATGAACCAAAGAGACTACTTTGTTCTTTCGCTTACTAATTTCCAAATACAATTGCCAGAGTTGTCTTCTATTTATGATTAAAGCTGCTACCACTGTGTTTTAGCATTATCACATTGAGGCTAAAAGCATTCAACTTGAGGATTACATTTTGATAATAGTTTTATATGATTCTTCCATTTATTAGAGTATTAGAGTTAGGCTTAGCTTTTTAATCTTAAAGATTAAAGAAAATACAAGTTACGCTATTACTAGCATTTCTGATGATACAGAAATGCAGAAGGCAGTGTGTTTTAGTAAAACCAACAGAGAAACTGTAACCTTCAGAAGTGTCTCTTGTTTATGTTATGAAGGATGCCTCATAGTCTTTACTGAGTTCCTCATGTCAGTTTTCTAGTGTTGAAGGCTATAGATCAAAGGACTGAAGTGGGGTAAAATTTAAAACCAGGGTATCACTTTGGGAAGCTTCTGACCATCTGTCAGAGCAGCCTGACTTTCAGAGCAGCCTGACTCGAGAGTTGGAAGCATGGCATTCTTTTGTTACTTTCTTTAAAATAAAATAGGTTTCTCTTGAACAATAAACAATTAGACAAAGAAATCTGTCACTGATTCAACATTACTCCTTTAAAATACATTTCTCTCCGTACCAAGGACAGTTGTCAAAAGCCTCAAGATGCTCAATTATTGGTGTCATCTTCAAATGCCAATCAAGCAGTTTCTATAGAGTTTTAGTTGAAGCTGTTTGCAATCTGCATCAAAATCTGCCTTTTTATCCATTTACATCATGTGGGCATTACAGACAAGATTAACATTCATAGAACATAGAACATAGAACAATACAGCACAGAACAGGCCCTTCGGCCTTCGATGTTGTGCCGACCAAAATAAAAAGCAATGCCCCTCCTAACTAAACCATTCCCTTCTCATCCATATACTTATCAACTAACCTCTTAAACGCCACCAAACTTGGCGCATCTACAACAGCTGCAGGCAGGGCATTCCACTCCCTAATCACTCTTTGAGTAAAGAGTGATTTACTCAATTTACTTATTCGTGACCCATTTGTTGCCCCTGCAAAGGTAGTGGGGAGTCACCTTCTTGAACCACTGCCATCCAGTACTGTAACACAGACTGTTCCAAGATATTAACAAAGCGACAGCAAAGGAACAGTAACATATTTCCCAGTCATGACAGACTGTGTGACTTGTAGGGAAACTTGCAAGTCATAGAATTCCCATATGCT
Source organism: Sphyrna mokarran (assembly GCA_024679065.1). Lineage (NCBI taxonomy): Eukaryota > Metazoa > Chordata > Chondrichthyes > Carcharhiniformes > Carcharhinidae > Sphyrna > Sphyrna mokarran. The sequence continues at coordinate 1,234,248 of JAGIQG010000012.1, read as the reverse complement.
TGCAGTGTTTGCTCTTTGTGAATTTTGAAGGTGCTACTGTAGGAGGCTTGGTGAGTTTCTGCAGTGCATACAAAACACGCACTGCTGCCACAGAGCGCTGGTGGTAGAGGGAGTGAATGTAATACAGGACCCTGATGAGGCTATGCCTCGAGTAATGTGTACAGTTTTGCTCTTCTAGTCTAAGGAAGGACATTCTTGCTTTTGAGGGAGTTGAGTGAAGGTTAACCATTCTGATTCCTGGAATGACAGGACTGACAAATGAAGAGAGACTGGATTGACTGGGCTTGTACTCACTGGAATTAGAAGAATGAGAGGGGATCTCATAGAAACATAAAATGCTGATGGGACTGGGTAGGCTAAATGCAGGAAGAACGTTCCCAATGTTGGGGAAGTCCAGAAGAAGGGGTCACAGCCTAAGAATAAAGGGTAAGCCATTCAGGACTGAGATTAGCAAGAATTTCTTCACTCAGAGTTGTGAACATGTGGAATTCTCTACCTCAGAAAGCTATTGAGGGCCAGTTTGTTAGATACGTTCAAGAGGGAGCTGGAGGTGGCCCTTGTAACTAAAGGGATCAAGGGATATAGAAGAAAAGTGGGAGTGTGCATGATCAGTCGTGATCATATTGAATGGTCGTGCAGGCCCAAAGGGATAAAGTGCCTGCTCCTGCTCCTATTTTCTATGTTTTTATGTTTATGGTAGTGGATGGCGTTGATCAAATGGGCTGCTTTTCACATGAACATATGACTCAGGCACAGTCGGTCTTGAAATTAGACGTGTTGAGTTTCTTGAGTGTTGTTGGAGCTGCACTTATCGAAGCAAGCCTATTCCATCACAGTCCTGACTTGTGCCTTGTGGTAGGTGGACAAGCTTTCAGATTGAGGAGATGAGTTACTCGTTGTATAATTTCCAGCCTCTGATCTTCTCTTATAGCCACAACATTTAAGTTTCTGGTCAACAATAATCTCCAAAATGTTGTCACTGAGGTATTTAAGAATGGTAATGCTGTTGAATGTTATGGGGATACTACATAACATTCGTTTGATAAGGTGGCCCATGGAAGACTTCTGCAGAAAATGCAGATGTATGGGATAGAGGGTGATTTAGCTAATTGCGTTAGGAATTGGCTAGCAGATAGAAGACAGAGGGTGGTGGTTGATGGGAGATATTCATCGTGGAGTTCGGTGACAAGTGGTGTACCTCAGGGGTCTGTTTTGGGGCCCCTGCTGTTTGTAATTTTTATAAATGATCTGGATGAGGGTATTGAAGGATGGATTAGTAAATTTGCAGATGACACTAAAGTCGGTGGAGTGGTAGATAGTGAAGAGGGGTGTTATAGTTTGCAGAGAGACTTGGACAAGTTGCAGAGCTGGGCCGAGAGGTGGCAAATGGAGTTTAATGTGGAAAAGTGTGAGGTAATGCACTATGGCAGGAATAATAAATGTGTAGAGTATAGGGCTAATGGTAGGATTCTTAGTAGTCTTGATGAACAGAGGGATCTTGGTGTGTATGTGCATAGATCCCTGAAAGTAGGCAGTCAAATCGAGAAGGTTGTTAAGAAGGCATATGGAGTCTTAGCTTTTATTGGTAGGGGGATTGAATTTCGGAGCCGCAACGTCATGTTGCAACTGTACAAAACTCTAGTGCGGCCGCACTTGGAGTATTGTGTGCAGTTCTGGTCCCCACATTATAAGAAAGATGTGGAGGCATTGGAGAGGGTACAGAGGAGGTTTACCAGGATGTTGCCTGGTATGGAGGGCAGGTCTTATGAAGAGAGGCTGAGGGATTTGAGGTTGTTTTCGTTAGAAAGGAGGCGGCTAAGAGGAGACCTTATCGAAACATATAAGATGATTAGAGGTTTAGATAGGGTGGACAGTGATAGCCTTTTTCCTAGGATGGAGAAAGCTAGCACGAGGGGACACAGCTTTAAATTAAGGGGTGATAGTTATAGGACGGATATCAGAGGTAGGTTCTTTACCCAAAGGGTGGTTCGGGAGTGGAATGCCCTGCCTGCAGCAGTTGTAGATGCGCCAAGTTTGGTGGCGTTTAAGAGGTTAGTTGATAAGTATATGGAAGAGAAGGGAATGGTTTAGTTTGGAGGGGCATTGCTTTTTATATTGGTCGGCGCAACATCGAAGGCCGAAGGGCCTGTTCTGTGCTGTAATGTTCTATGTTCTATAACAGTATTACAGAGAGGCACAAAAATTACAGAGTCCTTAGAATGGGGGACTTCAATTATCAAATCGGGATAATATTAATGTAAGGGACAGAGAGAATCAAGAGTTCCTGGAGAGCGTTCAGGAAATTTTTCTACCGCAATATGTTTCCAGTCCGAAGAAAAATGAGGTCCTGCTAGACCTGGTTCTTGGAAAAGAAGCAGACAAGAAGATTGAGCATGGTTAGAATATTTAGAGAGAAATGATTATTGTATTATAAGGTTTAGGCTGACGATGAAAAAGGACAAAGAACAATCTAAAGTAAGAAAAATTAACTGGACGAAAGCTAACTTCCATGGGATAAAAATAGATTTGGACCAAATAAACTGGAGTCGAAGACTGAGAGAAAAAAACAGTAGCTGATCGATGGGCTATCTTCAAAGCAAAGCTCAGTCAAACACAATCAAGATGTCTTAAAAGGAAAGGGAGGACAAACAAATCTCTGGATGACAAAAGAAACAGAAATTATGATAAAGAAGAAAAGGTTTTGTATTTACAGATAGCAGGTAGAAATTACAATTGAGAACCAGGCTGAAAATAAAAGATTCTGAGGGGAGCTGAAAAAGCAAAGAGAGTGTATGAAGAGAGAGTGGCAGTTAACAGAAAAGGAAATTCTAAAGTCTTCTTTAGACATGCAAAAAGCAAAAAAAGTGATAAATGTAGGAACGACGAGAGACTAAAAAAGGGGAATTACAACTGGAGCTAAAGGATATAGCTGAGGTATTAAATGAGTTTGTTGCATTTGTACTCTATCTAATAGTGTAGTGGAGGCTGGTTCAATTGAAGCATTTAAAAGGGAATTAGACTGTCACCTGAAAAGGAAAAACATGCAGAGTTACCAGAAAAATGGAACTAGGCAAGCTGCTCATTTGGAAAGCTGATGTGGATACTATGGGTCAAATGGCCTCCTTTTGCACCATAAGAATTCTGTGGGAAGTGTTTGCATTCTTTCTCTTTGGATATGGTAATTGCCTGGCATGTTAACTCGTCTATTAACTCAAGCCTGAATGTTACCCCAGTTTTACTATACGCAGGCACCAACTGCTTCATCTACTCATCTTGAACCTTTTATGTAGTTTTGCTTTGTATTGTTCCCTAATCTTTATCAAATGCAATACATTTTTTTATTCAGTCAAGGGACATGGGCATCGCTGGCTGGCTAGCATTTATTGCCTCTCTCTGGTTGTCCTTAAGAAGATGATAGCAAGCTGCCTTCTTGAATCGCGATGTAGAGATGCCGGCGTTGGACTGGGGTAAACTCAGTAAAGTCTGGCAACACCAATTTTAAATCCAACCGATTTATTTGATAGTAAATCTGCAAGCTTTCGGCGTTTGTGCATTCGCCTGACAAAGGCACAAACGCCGAAAGCTAGCAGATTTACTATCAAATCAATCGGTTGGATTTAAAATTGATGTTGCCAGACTTCTTGAATTGCTGCAGTCCACGTGCTGTGGGTTGAGCCACAATGCTGTTAGGGAGGAAATTCCACGATTTTGACCCAGTGACTGTGAAAGAGCAGCAATATATTTCCAAGTTAGGATGGTGAGTGGCTTGGAGGGGAACTTACAGCGGTGGTGTCCCAAACTATCTGCTGCCCTCATCCTTCTACATGGAAGTGGTTGTGGGTTTGGAAGGTTCTGTCTAGGGATCTTCGGCAAATCGCTGCAGTGCACCTTGTAGATAATACACACTGCTGCTACTGAGTGTCGGTGGTGGAGGGATTGAATGTTTGCAGATGTGGTGCCAATCAAGCAAGCTGCTTAGTCCTTGATGTTGTCAAGCTTCTTAAGTGTTGTTAGAACTGCACTCATCCAGGCAGGTGGGGAATCATCCTTATAGGTGGTGGATAGACTCTGGGGAGTCAGGAGGTGAGTTACATATCACATATTCCTACCCTCTGACCTGCCCCTTTGTTTATGTGGTAAGTCCAATTGAGTTTCTGGTCAATGAATGTTGACAGTGGGGATTTAGTGATGGTTTCACCATTGAATGGTAAGGGCCAGGAGTTAGAGTGTCTCTTATTGGTGATGGTCATTGCCTGGCATTTGTGTGACGTGAATATCATCTGCCACTTGTCAGCCCAAGCTTGGATATTGTCCAAATCTTGTTGCATTTGAACATGGACTGCTTCATTTACTTGATTAATAAATACTTCTCACTTCATCAGCAATACTGTCTTCAGCTGTATCAAATTTGTGATTTCATAAAGATCATCCCATCTTACTCATACAGCCAGTTGTTACCATTTAATTTCAAAGTGTGTCTAAACACTCTTGGTTTCTGTTTGGAGTATTTGAATGTTGCCATTATATAAGATTGCAAACGCATTGCTTTAGCAGCTGTGTTTTCACTTTATACAATATGCCAACTCTTTGAAAACATTTGCAAACACACGACCTGCATTTTTTCTGTTTCTCAGCATAACAAGCACAACAAGGTGAAAGGCAGACCTGCATCCATACTTCTGCACTGCTGCACCCAAAGGTGCACGAGCTTGCCAAGGTGGCACGTTCCTTGGAAGAAGATAAGATCTTTGGTTTATGGCTTGCAACACAAGAATGCTGAAAGGAGGAGCTTTGGGAGAATCTCAGTCCAGGTCATTGTTGGACTCTTAACCACTGGCAGAAAGGTGACTTTCATCCTTTCAGAATCAAGCTCGTGCCCCACATCTGAAGGCTCCACACTAATCCATTAAGCTATCTAATCACTATGCATTGAATTTACAGGATATCTTTGGTTGGCACATTTATAATGATTTCACAGATAGTCTTTCAGAGAGCTGGCCAGCTGAAATCACAATACATCCATAGTAATGGACTGATTAACTTGGTCTTTGCAACACTGAACATTACATGCTGTTAACCTGTCCTGTTATCTGTTTCTATCTACAAGAATTCAGTTGTTGCTCAGCTTTTAGATGGAGTTTTATCCATTCTGTAAAAGCGCAGCTGACACCAAAAAGGACACCACCTCATCTGCTAGTTAATAAAACGTGAAAACACATTTCTGGAAAAGATTCCTGCATAGATCAATTCAGGCTATATTCCATATCCCAATATTGTTTTCCTTTAAGAAAGCTGTACCTCAGATACAGACCAAAAGCTCAGTTTCTGATTAAGACCAGCATCGTAATCTCTGGAAATACGCCACAAAAGGTCACAGTATTCAGAATGTAATCTCACAACGCTTTATAATTAAAACTGAAGCTACCCTGCAGATATATAACCTGGATATAAACAAAATTCAAGAAAAGGCCTGGTTCTATTCACAATATAACTTACACTATTATAGATCTACCCAACCCATTTATTGTCCCAAAGAAACACGGTACAAAATTTCTTCACCTTAGTGTAAATCAAATATGATTTCAGCTCATTCATTAACCTCCCAAATTTATACAGCACCCTAAACAGCAAAACAATCAATATTAACCTCCTTTCTCATTCATAGAATCAACTACAGGGTAGGAGGAGGTTATTCAGCCCACTGAGCCCACACCAATGATAACAACAATCTCACCAGGGCAGGCCCTATCCCTGTAACCCCTATATACCCCGTTAATCCCCGTATCCTAAGCATCTTGGACCACTAAGCAATAATTTCCCATGGCCAATCTACTTGCACATGTTTGGACTGTGAGAGGAGACTGGAGCACCTGGAGGAAACCCACACAGACACCGGGAGAACGTGCAAATCCACACAGATGGAACTGAACCTGGGTACCTGGTGCTGAGGAAGTGACCAGGTGTGTAGATGAGGGCTGTGCAGTCAATGTAGTTTATACGAATTTCAGCAAAGGCTTTGACAAATTCCCACATGGGAGACTTGTAAAGAAGGTAAATGGACGTGACATTGAGGGTAATTTGATAAAGCAGATTCAAAATTGGCTCAGTTGTAAAAGACAGCGAGTGATGACAGAAGGCTGCTTTAGTGATTAGAATTTGCATTTGCCTGACAAAGACACAGAGTGTTGAAAGCTCGCAAATTTACTATCAAATAAATCGGTTGGATTTAAAATTGATGTTGCTAAATTCTTACTGAGTTCTTACTACCCCAGTCCAACGCCGGCATCTCTACATTAGTGATTAGAAGCCAGTATCCAGTGGTGTACCTCAGGGATCTGTGTTGGACCCTTATTATTCATCATTTATATAAATGACATTGATGACTATGTGGGGAGTAGGATTAGTAAGTTTGCGGATGATACATAGATTGGACAGGTGGCTAACAGTGATGGGAATGTCCTGGGCTACAAGAAAATACAGACAGAATGGTCAAATGGGCAGTTAAGTAACAGATGGAATTTAACCCTGAAAAACGTGATGAAGAAGTAATTTGACAAGAAACTACTCGATGAATGGTGGGACACTAGGAACAAAGAACAAAACAGCACAGGAAACAGGCCCTTCGGCCCAACAAGCCCGCACTGCCACCCTGATGTTCCCACCTCTACCCGTGATCCCTGTCTATATTTATAGATTTATGGATTAAAAACCAAATTTCAGACAATTTAGAGAGAATTTGTTTTGCCAATTAGCCTAAGAGCACATCTTTGGGATGTGCAAGGAAACTGGAGCACTCGGAGAAAACCCACGCAAGCACGGGGAGAATGCGCGAACTCCCACAGACACAGGCCCAAATCCATGTTTCTGCACAGCACAGCGATAGTCACTGAGCCGTCATGTTGCCCATCAAATGGTCCAGGTCAAGCGTACACTAACGACGTGAAGCACTAGGATACTCTCGAAAAAAATCCAAGAGCAGCCCTCTCACGACCCATCGCGTGTATGCCCCTCGTTAGACAACAAGGTGGACCAAAGCATCTGTAGGATAAAAACAAGTACATCAATATCATCATCTATTTACACACTTTCCAGGGACTCCCAAGGCTCATGATCCCTATTTTAAATCAGTTTTCTATACCCCTCCATTCCCATTTTGTTCATGTGCCCATCTAAGTATTTCTTAAATAACTCCAGAGTGCCTGCCTCCACTACTTTACTTGGCAGCGCATTCCATACCCCCACCACCCTCTGTGTGAAAAAACTCCGTCTAGCATCCAAATTATACCTTACCCCCCTCACCCTAAGCCCGTGACCCCTCGTGCTATTCGAGTCCATCCTAGGAAAAAGCTTAACCCTGCTTACTCTATCTATACCTCTCATAATCTTGCACACCTCTATCAGATCACCTCTAAATCTACGTCTTTCTAAGGAAAACAGTCCCAATTTGCCTAACCTCTCCTCGTAACTCAGACCTTCCATACCAGGCAGCATCCTGGTAAACCTCCTCTGCACTCTCTTCAGAGTCTCCAGGAAGTTCTGTGGAACAAAGGGACATTGGCTTGGTTGTCCATAGATCTCCGAAAGTGGAACAGCATATTAGCAAGGTGGTGAAAAAGGCATATGGGAACTTGCCTTTATCAATTGAGGCATAGAGTACAAGAGCAGGGAAGTCGTATTAGAATTATATAGAACTTTGGCGAGGCCACAGTTGGAGTGCTGTGTGCAGTTCTGCTGTCCACATTATCAGAAGGATGTGGTTGTACTGGAGGAGGTGCAGAAGAGAATTACCAGGATGCTGCCTGGGATGGAATATTTAAGTTATGAAGAGAGGTTGGGTAGACTTGGGTTGTTTTCATTGGAAGAGAAACTGAGGGGCGATCTCATTGAAGGTTTAAAGATTATGTGGGACATGGACAAGGTGAATAAAGAGTAGCCGTTCCTGTTAGCTGAAGGGTCAGTCTTGGGATTAGGTGGGAGTTCAGATGCTTCTAACATGTCGGTGTGAACTCAATGAGCCAAAGGGCTTCTTCTGTGCTGTATGATTGTGATTTTATGAGTGTTACCTGTGAGTAATTGCATCCCCATCACTCCAATTGAACTGGTCAAATGAGGTGTTGTGAATACACTGTTGCTGACAATTGAATACAAGAATTACATTCACTATTTTCTAATCTAATTGAACGTGAATCTAGGGAAGTTTGGAAAATGAAAATCCATGTGTCTAATAGATTTGTAACAAGTTAACTCTCCCTGAGGCCATGGTTAACTGCAAACCTCTCCATGTTCTTCCTGTGACACAAGCTGAGGCAGATTTAAGAGGTGAAGTGAGATTCTTCAGAAAGGGTGAGAGTGAGACAGAACAGAGGCTAACTCCTGCTCCTAAACCCCAGCGGGCAGTGCGACCCCAGTGGGCAGGCAGGCGGCGCGACCCCGGTGATGAGTTGCTTCACAATTATCCAGTGTTAATCCATTTCATTACGTCCACCCTTTCCGATGGTTTTAGAGTTTATCTCAATTGAACATTATTTTCAAACTCTGGCTATTGAAGAATCGAAAGAAGAGCCATTTAAACAAAGGATAATTTCAGCAGAATGCTTTTTGATTGCTTTGTTCAAGAATCTCAATCCTCAGTGAGGAATGCTTTCCACTTTTCCTTGACAATTTTGGCCTTTCAAGACTCACAGATAACCAAAACATTCCCCAAAGATTATTCAATTCCATAGGTATAACAACCACACGGATTTAGTTATTTATGGAATTCTGAGATATGTAACTGAACCTTGGTGAATTTGAGGAAATTATCAGAGAGCTATATGAAGTAAAAATTAAAATGAAAAATATAACGTTACTGTGACGACAACCTACTTTGATGAGAGGGGTTAATTTAACTCGATGACAAACTCTGGCAACATGAACTTACATAGAACTTCCTGCTCCAATATCCAAATAATTCCCAAAGGCAAGGAAGGCAACCAGGAGTTCATCAAAAATGGAAAAATCCAATTGGAGCTAGAATATAATGTATTTTCTTTCAACACAAGTCAATCTATGCAAATTGCAAACTAAAGCAAACACCGCAAAACTTCTTTTAAATTTCTGATTGTTACACAGCATTAAGGAAATGCAGAATTACACACTTCACAGAGAATTGTCAATTAGAAATACCTTGGTTAATTATTTCAGTAAATAGAAATGTTTTTGATATTGCCTCTCAGGATTAAAAAGCAGAATTATGATTCATTTACATTCAATGATCCATAAAATCTCTGTACGATTTGCTTTGTTTTACTTAGAATTATTCTGCAATCGTAATCATGTTTATCATAAAAAGTAATGTATGAAGTACTAAGAAAATGCAACATACAGGATATTAATCAGCATTGTTGCATTTAAATTTCAAGATGATATTGAGTTGCACTGCAGTTCATACAACAGGCTGAGTACCACAAACCTTCTGATCCACATGGTGATGTTTCCCACTTGTCAGCTGTTCAGCTGGAAAGCTGGTTTCTTACCTAAATCCTGGGCCAGTTGGCAAAACGTCTTCTTGTTGAATGAACTTATCATAGCAGAGCAAATTTATTTAACAACCAACTATTTAAATCCCTTTGAAATTATCACTCAAGTAACCACGATGTACCACTTCAGATTAATCTTATCACAAAGTTAATGTCAAGATCACAATGCCTTGCTGTTGAAAAGTGGTCGAGTTACAAACAAAACAGGTCACCAAGTACATGTTCAAAGCAGAATGTTGGCTGCCGTCTCAATCTGAAGCCAAACAAAGAAATACAAATGTAGTGCAAGTCAGCGACATGAAGCTGCTGTACTGTACTCTAATACTACTACTGTATCAATTATGAAAATTGCAACATAACCTCGCTGTTTTTAAACTCCATCCCTCTAGTAATGAAGACAAAATGATAGTGCCCAGAACTGAACACAGTATTTCATGTGTGCACTAACTAAGGATTTGTTTGGCTCAACTTAACTTCTAACCCCTTTTATTCTTGTCCATTAGTTACCAAAGCCAGCAGTCCATTAGCCTTTTTGACAACTTTTTTGTGCCATGGATTGTTATTCAATAATTTCCGAATATATCATGTCAGGAGTCCAATCGAAATAAAACAATAAGATTGATTGTTAACTCCCTATTTAATGAAAATGCTCAAGTTATCATTAATTGTATAGACCAAAAAGACAAGCAAACAGAGAAATGGTGATGTAATGGCAATGTTATTTCTCTAGTAATCCAGAGGCCCAGACTGTCTGGGGATGGGTTCAAATCCCATCGTGATAGATGTTGAAATTTGAATTCAATTATTAAATCTGGAATCAAAAGCTAATCTCACTAATGGTGACCATGAAGCTATCATTAATTGCATAAAAACCCATCTGATTCACTAATGTCCTTTAGAGAAAGAAATCTGCCATTGTCACCTTCTCAGGCCTACATGTGATTTCAGAACAACAGCAATGGAACTCTTAACTGCCCCCTGAAATGGCCTCACAAACTACTCAGTTCAAGGGAAATTAGGGATGGGCAATAGCCACTGACCTTGCCAGCAATGTCTACATTGCATGAAAGAATAAATATCTTACAATAGTCACAACAGCACACGTATTACCTGTAAAGTAAATTAAATCTCATTCTCAACTTGATCATGTGGAACATAAAACAGTCAACTATTCATTTCCATTTACCAGAAAATTCTCAGAAGAAAAAGAGCACAAAAACAACACACAATTAAGGAAAGTCTTTATATGTACAAAATTATGAATAAACTTTCAAGTGTACTGAGATCATAATATCTTCAGAATCATGGTGATAATGTAAATGTGTGCCAGTAAACAATTTTCCCAACAAGGGTGTCTTTGAACATATTAATAGTGATAGAATTAGCAGGCTTAAACATCCTACAGACAGTACACACGTACCACTGCTGGAAGGGAAAGAGTTCATTAAAAGAAATCATGTAGTTTTCTTTTGGCAAATTTAGAACAGCTTTTATTGAACTGGTGGAAGAATGAATGACAACAACAAGAAAATTTTATGACAATGAAGTATTTTTGTATGTATTGTTTAAATGCACCTGTCTACCTTTAAATATGTTTTCTGAGGTTGATAACAAATATATCAAACCTGTAATTTTTGCTGACTTCTCCTCTTGATTCACTCGGTTTTCTTCATCTTCCTCATTTTCTTCCTCAAAGTCATCCAAATTTCCAATATCAGCTTGTTTCATACTCATTAGACTAGCCAGGCTTTGCATATCCTCATCCCTGTTCACGAGAAACAAAGCCAGTCAAAAACTTTGGTCTAGAAAGCTTGTTGAACAGCTTAGTTTTATCTTTTCAATGCAATTTACATAGAAACATAGAACAGTACAGCATGGTACAGGCCCTTCAGCCCTCAATGTTGTGCCGAGCTATGTCCAATCCCAAGATCAAGCTAGCTTCCTATCATTCTGGTGAACTCCATGTGTCTATCCAATAACTGCTTGGAAGTTCCTAAGGTGTCCAATTCCACTATCACAGCAGGCAGTGCATTCCAAACCCTTACCACTCTCTGAGTAAAGACTCTACCTTGGACATCCCTCCTATATCTCCTACCATGAACCTTATAGTTATGCTCCCTAGTAACAGCTACATCCATGCGAGGAAATAGTCTCTGCACGTCCACTCTATCTTTCCTTCTCATCTTATAAACTTCTATTAAATTGCCTCTCATCCTCTTCCGCTCTAAAGAAAAAAGCCCCAGCTCCCTCATCCTTTCCTCATAAGACCTACCCTCCAAACCAGGCAGCATCCTGGTAAATCTCCTCTGCACTCTCTCCAATGCTTCCACATCCTTCTTTAGTGAGGTGACCAGAACTGAACACAATATTTCAAATATGGTCTCATCAACATCTGGTATAGTTGCAGCATAACCCCGTGGCTCTTAAATTCAAACCCCCTGTTAATAAAAGCTAACACACTATAAGCCTTCTTCACAGCTCTATCCATTCAAGTGACAACTCCAAGATCTCTTTGTTCCTCCACGTTCCTCAGAACCCTGCCATGCACCCTGTACACCGCATTCAAGTTTGTCCTACCAAAATGAATCACTTCGCACTTATCAGGGTAAACTCCATGTGTTACTTTTCTACCCAGCTCTGCATCCTATCAATGTCTCTTTGCAGCCTACAAGAGCCCTCCACCTCATCCATTATTCCACCAATCTTGGTGTCATCAGCAAATTTACTAACCCACCCTTCAGTCCCTTCTTCCAAGTCATTGATAAAAATCACAAATAGCAGAGGACCCAACACTAATCCCTGTGGTACATCGCTGGTAACTGGCCTCCAATTTGAAAATTTTCCTTCCATCACTACCCTCTGTCTTCAGTGAGACAGCCAGCTATTTATCCAATCAGCCAAATTTCCTTCTCCCCACACTTTCTTACTTCCTTAATTTAGCAGATAGGGAGTCAACTTTATTGTTAAAGGTCCCCCAGTGTCTTGGAAATTTGTCCAGTGAATGGCTGCAACGTACAGACAAAGTTAAGTGCTTCCGAGGTTTGATAGCTGTGAAAAGTACCAACAAAATCCAGGCAGAAATATGGAGCTGGTATTTATTTCCCACCCTAAAATCCTGTCTCGGGATTCCACTGGTTGCAAATCACTGTTTGGGAAGCTCTCACATGGATTCAGAAAGAGCTTTCAATCTCATAAATTCATTCCAACTGCAAAATTATATACATCACTTCATACAACAATGTTCTTGGACCGTGTGGTAAATTGATCATTTAAACTGAATTAGAGAGTCATATCAATTTTATTTGAACAGAAACTTCAACGTGAAAGACAGTAACCAATAGATTGAACTGATTTTAGATCTATCCCATCCTTAGGAACACACTAAGGCGTAAGAGCATATACATGAAAGAAAAACCCATGTTTCTTTGTGCTGAAGGCAATAGTGGTTTGTGATACGAAATGTGTCTGGAACTGTTCACATCCAAAGTAAAACTAGAAATGTCAGCAAGGCTCAAAGAGATTTCTGGATGCACCATGTGGATTATTGAAAATTATTAAACTGGCCATTTCCTCTCAGATTTTTGTGGTTAAGTTCAAGATTTATGGATCTCTAAACTATGACAATTTAAGTTAAAAGTTTTACTAAGTTATACAACTTTGAGAATGGGCTGAATTTTATAGAGATGATAAAGAGTCCATGGAACTCTACAACTGCAAGGAAGAGGTGAGAAAAAGCTCTAGTAAAAATGTTCTACTGCAATGTTACTGCCTAACACCGGCATTCCACATGTTTAAAATTGAAAAGTGCTTTCTCTGTGAGGGAAGGAAATTGGAAGGGAGGTGTATCTCCGACCAGCTGATCAATTTAACATATTCAAAGCAAAGCCCCTAACAATGGAAGGAAGAAACCAATAAATAATGAAACAAATGTAAGTTTATCAAAAATGGCAGATAAACTGTGATTGTTCACAGTCTGGACAAACAGTGGGATAATATCCCACAAAGAAAACCAACAGTTTTACAAGGGAAGAAAGTATATGGGATCATTTAATCATTGTTCTTCTTTGACGTCTATGAGTTTTAAATCTTTGTTACTAAATTTAATTTGAGAATGGGGACACTGAACAGCTTGGCAGTTTCACAAAGGAACTGCCAGCTGGGTATGTTACTCATGCCTCTAATAACTGTTTAAGCTGCTCTTAGAAGTGTTTATTGTTCAAAACAGATATCATAAACAGTTATACACAAGTCATTGAATACTTGTGAAAAAATACATTTTGTCCTAGCTCCTCTTGCCTTTGTCAGGACAATCACAAGAATACTAACGTTATGCTATGGGAAGACAGTGCTGATTGATTGACAAGTGGACTGATTGGTAGAGGCTTTGCCATTGAGAATGCGCCAATTAACGGTGACTGACAGTTAACTACAAAGTATTGCTTGAAAATTTAAACGAGGCAGCTTCACTCTGATTGGCCAAGACATTGTCCTGAGAAATGAACCAGTGAATGGCTGTCATTTTGCTTAGCTGAAACAGGGACATTGTTTCCATTGTTCTGTCTGTTGGGCCTTATGTATTAAATACATCATTTCCAGCACACACAACACACCAAAGTGAGCTCTCAAACCTAAATTATTAGCGCAATTCTTACTATTCAGCAAATATTTTCCAATCACAGAATTATATCTGATGTTGAACATCACATTTTGAGTTTTGCAAGCATAGTCTGTTTGGCGGAGAGGGGAGGGAAGATGCAAAAAGAATATAGAATAGAACCAATTTAAAGTGTGATGATATTGTGCTATTTTATATTTAAGGGGGACTGCTTTAAGATTCAGTGTTTGGTTACAACAGTCAGTTTGTCTGGTGGGAATGCAACAGATGATGGAATGCAGGACATTTACTCATTTTAGTCATGTAAGTATTTATTTAGCAGAAGGCTTAATGAGCTTTTGTTCACCAAAAATGCTGACCCTTGGGGCATTTTTGGTTTCAAGTAATGAAAAGGTGAATTAGGTATACAGAGTCATATGGTCTTATGACATTAGAAATGGGAGGAACTAGTTTTGTAGCTGAGAGAAACAGCTTTCTGAGTTCAGTTGCTGCAGAGGGCTGTTTGAAGATAGCAGCCTACAAGCATTCTCGCTGTCTCCACAAAATCTCTCTGGGAGCTCCAAAGCTGTTCACCCAAGTATGATGTAGAGATGCCGGCATTGGACTGGGGTAAACACAGTAAGAGGTCTGACAACACCAATTTTAAATCCAACCGATTTATTTGATAGTAAATTTGCAAGCTTTCGGCTTTTGTAGCCTTCTTCAGGCGAATGAGGTGTTCTGGTCTGCAATAGCATGCATATCAGCACAGACAGTTTACAGATTGTTGATTAGAATGCGAATCTTTACACCTAACCCGCTATTCAAGTGTTAAAGTGACTAACAATGTGAGTGGAAGGAGCACTGAGCACAGGTTAGAGAGATGTGTATTGTCTCCAGACAGCACAGTAAATGAGGTTTTTTGCTAACCCAGGCAAGTCATGGGGATTACAGATAGTGTGACATGAAGCCAAGACCCCTGTTAAGACCGTCCTCATGTGTGCAGAACTTGGCTATCAGTCTCTGCTCAGCTGCTCTGTGCTGTCGTGTGTCGTGAAGGCCACCTTGAAGAACGTTTACCCAAAGGTCGGAGGCTGAATGTCCCGAAGCATGGTACATTGGTGAGACCATGCAGACACTACAACAGTGGATGAATGAACATCGCTCGACAATCATCAGGCAAAACTGTTCCCTTCCTGTTGGCGAACACTTCAGCGGTCATGGGCATTCGGCCTCCGACCTTCGGGTAAACATTCTTCAAGGGGGCCTTCACGACACACAACAGCGCAGAGCCGCTGAGCAGAGAATGATAGCCAAGTTCCGCACACGAGGATGGTCTTAACAGGGATCTTGGCTTCATGTCACACTATCTGTAACTCCCATGACTTGCCTGGGTTAGCAAAAAACCTCACTTACTGTGCTGTCTGGAGACAATACACATCTCTCTAACCTGTGTTCAGTGCTCCTTCCACTCACATTGTTAGTCACTTTGAGACTTGAATAGCAGGTTAGGTGTAAAGATTCGCATTCTAATCAGCAATCTGTAAACTGTCTGTGCTGATATGCATGCTATTGCAGACCAGAACACCTCATTCGCCTGAAGAAGGCTACAAAAGCCGAAAGCTTGCAAGTTTACTATCAAATAAATCGGTTGGATTTAAAATTGGTGTTGTCACCCAAGTATGCCAGGATTTGCTAACAACTTGTAAAGAGGGGTTTAAATTTATAAGAGAAATATTGCTTAATTGGAACTGAATAATAATAAGTTAGAAGTGAAGAATTTGCTTCTTTTCATGTTTAAAGATTTTCAATGGTTAAGAATCAAACTGTTTCATTTTGTTAGAGGTATACTTACATTGTATTCTGAATAAAGCTTGTTTTGGTAAAAAGAAATCTCTAATTTGTCAGTGAAAACACTGAGGAGGTGAAGCATTCTTTCCTCACATTTATGCCAAAAATAAAAATGGTTGAGGTCTAGTCTGGCTTCATAATATGCTTTTGGGTTTCTGATCCGGCACAAAAGTAACTATAAAGGCAAGGAAGCAATTCGGTAACAGGGACAAAACACACAGGAGGTAAATTAAAAGCTGTAACAAAAACATTGTCAGAACTCGAGCACAGAATTATAAATGGCCAAATGGCCAAATCCTCAAATATGACTGTGCGGAACAGAGTACAAAGCTGAGTGAAAACAGATAGATTAGAGAACAGCTAGGGAAACCTCTTCAATTGCCAAAAATCAGTACACTAACCTCCCAGTGAGGATCATAGCTATTGGATGAAAAAGTTGGATTCAGCTTCAACATCTGCACAGAAATACTCCCTACACCATCTTCAATCTTAAATACTAATCACTTCCTTCAGGAGAGTTAGAAATTGTAGAAAATCAGAAGAGATGGAGTTTTGATGGGGCACAGTGGTTACAGGGGTGGCAGTGGAGTGCAGTGGTGGCGGAGAGCACAGCTGTGGCAAGGATGGGAGAGTGCAGTGGTAGTGGAGGTGGGGTGGGGTGGGATGCAGTGATGATGGGCATGGGTGGGTGGTGTGGGGTGTAGTGGTGGCAGGGGTGAGAAGGGTGTGAGGGTGGAGAAATGGCATAGTGGAACAGAAAATATTTGGCCCATGAAACAATAAAAAAGTGACTTTTTTATTGGGCAATTATACTTCTGTGGAGAAAAAAGTTTCTTTCAGTTTCATCTTTTCCATACTTGAAAATCACAATGTGAAGAAAAAGATTGAAACTAGCAACTCGCATTTGTTAGCAAATAAAAAAATTCATGACAATCAAACTTTTGATTTCAAGACTGTGCAGACTTCAGAAACATTTATAAGATAACAAAAAAGACTGTATAATTCAGTTTGATTCATTTTAAAAATTCTCGAGGGGAAGTATTTGGAAATAAAAATAATTCCTTGATCTAACAAGCAGATGATATGTATGTACACAGACAGTTTGATAAACAAGAAAACGCGAACTAAAACACTTTTATGCAGAACAGAGTGCTGCAATCACATACTAATTGTTATTTTAAATCATTAATCCACATCAGTTTTATATATTTGCACCAATTTTATGCAAATAGCTCCATTTATTTGGTTTGTTTTATCGTCACATGTATTAACATATAATTAAAATATTATTTCTTGTATGCTATACAAACAAAGCATACCGTTCATAGAGAATGAACGAGAGAGTGCAGAATGTAGCATTTACAGTCATTGTAAGATATTGAATTAAAGCATTGTTAAAAAAGTTAAAAGAGTTAGAATGAAGTTTTATAAGCATAGAACGAGAGTAACTCATTCGAGTTGGTCATCACTGGAGTGAACGTTTATCACTTTATAAAAAGAACATTACATACTAATATCTTATTTTAAATTACATTCACAAAAATTGTCTTATGGTGGCATTTTATACATTATATTTGCTGACAGGTTAACTGGTTAATTTTCATTTATCTGTAGATAAAAGATATTCATATAGTTTCAACTCAAAGAAACAAAAAACCCACAAAGGGCCTTTAGATTTCACAGCTAGCAAACTCTTCATGCCCTCTTACTGCTATCTGACTCGGTATAGAGAAAGTACTGAGGTCAAAATGCAACTGAAGCCACCCGGGAAACGTTGTTCAGTTCAACTTCAAAGAAACTTACGTTGCTTTGCCTTCTCTCAGGAAAATGCAAGATAAAGAAAACTGTAGTGTGGCAGCAACAATTTTTTTAGACAAAGGCTTGAATTTCAGCTTTACATCAGTCTGTGTAGGCATGGGACTTGCGTATTGCTTCATGTTAATGCTACTGGTGGCAAGGGCTTTCCTACGGCCAGAAGGTGATTCCTAGGAAACAGGAAAGAAAATACCAGTGATTAAAATCTGCCTCACTGGAGTCAATACGCGGGTATGAGTATACTAACCACTATTTCAGCCAATACACTCCAGTGAAAAACCTAGGCATGTCAAATGCACAGAACAGCAATATTTTGAAAAGAAATACAGGTAAATTACTATATTCTATTTACATTTTAAATATATTTTCTTCCTGATCTAGCTGTTCAAGTTAACAACTTACTCTCAAGTCTTCTGATCTGACTGCAACTTAATTGCAATGTCAAACTTTTTTGGCCAATGATAAAACAGCACCGATGTCTGCATACAGTATATTTTACTTGGAGTCTGTGGTAGCGACTGACTTTGAAAATTGTGGATCAATAATTTAATTTTAAAGGAATTAATCTTTATTCACTTTCCTTCCATTAACATCCACAAGACAGAGCTACAAATATTCACTGCACAGTCTTCAATTCAGCAACTGAAAGCATGCAGCATTATTCAAGCACTATTCTTTTTCATCATTGTAAAACCAAGTAAATCACTAGCAACTCCATTAAAAATGCCCTAAACATTAACGAGGTCACAATCAAACCAACTGGAAATCTTTTTTGTACAGACATAGACGATAATATCCAAAAATACAATGCCTGAAGAAGCAAATGAAGAATTAAATAGCAATTATGCAATAGTTTGACTTAATTACTTTGCCAATTAACAAAACCACAAGCTGCCCAAGACTGGAATTCTTAGAGGTAAATATATTCATACATGCAACCATTAGTGAATAATAATGTGATAACACAATCTTGATAAAATATTAATTTTAAAAGGGCAGAATGAATGCAAAACTACAAAAAGCAGACTGTTAGGCTTTTAGTACACAAGTAACATCCTGGAAACTACCTTTTGCCTTTATTGATGTCCGCTGCTACTAGGCATATATTTCAGATATTCTGCTGTACAGTACTTGACATTTCTGTTGATATAGGAGCTGAGCAGAGTAAGTCAGAAATGTAACATGCCATCCTTCATAGAAAGTCTTGTTGAAGACCAGCCTTATCTGAGAGATTATGCCTGGCTGCATTATACAGAACTAATAGTGCATGTAGATACCTTAAGAATGAATTTGAAAATGCATCAAACACTCAAGAAGGATTTAGGCCCACTCAGAAGAAATACTTAAGAATATGCAAATACTCTCAGCAGAATTAGGTTTAACAGATTTGACTAGTATAAACAATAAAGGCACTCTTTTCCCTTGCTGCCACTGTCAATCTGTGAATGAGATTAATGCCCAAGGATCTGAAAAACCTGTAAAATGAAATAAGTACTGTACAATAAAAGCCCGGCAATTTATTACAATACTGCTATCATTATGCTGTTACTGTCAATACAGTTAAGTAGCTCACTATCAGCAGCTGAAGCGAAAACGGTTGCATGCTGCCTCCAATCTTTAAACAACACTCATTACATCTCGTACCTAAGATTGTCACTATATCTTGTTTTTGTTTAAAGTCAATTTTATGCACACGTTTTGTATGGATGATTAATAAAGCATTCATTCTATTTTATTTAATTCAACAGACTCAGGGTAATTAACTAGATATCTTCAGTGCAATGAATGTACTGTGAACAAATTTTCCAATACAATACAAAAAATTAATGGGTGAGTCATGTTGTGGTTTTCATATTAATGTAGAACTGGGGCACAAAACTGCTTATCCTAGGAAGCATGTTGCAAGTAAAGAGAGTCTTGATGTTTGGGGTTCACATTGCAATATAACTAAGTGCAATGAAGCCTTCATTTTAAGGTTGAAACACAGATTTAAAAAGTTTCAGCTGCTTTGTGAATACCTTTAGATTGTTAAATGTATTCTTGTTTTTAAGCAGACTAATCAATTCTTTATTAACTTAAATTGTAACCATCACCCTGAAAAGAACCCTTGTTCCTGGGCTGAAATATGTAAACATACTACGACGCCGCAGCGTACGGACAAGGGACTTATAATTCACTGCTGTAAAACAGTGTCAAATATAATAACATTACCCTCATTCTAAAATAAATTTTAGCTGTCATGTCATCTCAGAAAATTAATTAGTTTATCCAGACCAAGTTTGATTATAAAACTATAAATAGTGTGTACGTAGCGACACCACAAAATCTTTAAAATTCCTCTCACGGACAACTACTAGGGGTAGAGATTTCCATTCAGTTATTCTACTTCACAGAAAAGGCACCTAGTTCCAGCAGTTTCACTATCAAAGCCTGGCTAGTGACAAATTAATGCTTAGATGTAAATGACAAAACTAACGCAATTGGCCAATTTAATAGCCTGTGAATGAACTGGTATGCACACCCTATTATGAAGCTAAATTGCAGATCAAAGACATTCTCACACCTGGTAAAGCTGTATTAAATCCCAACTATGAATACTGCCCACTTCAACAATGAGTTCTGCCTGGGAATGCACACTTTCTTTGCTAACCTTGACCTCTGCAGTTTTGGAGGTTGTAATTTCATCAGGTGAGAAAAATGCCAAATAAATAAAGAGCACCTTTGCAGGTGCTTTTGCACGGTAAAAAAGAGCATGATAAAGTTGTTGTGCTGACTCACTGAGGCTAAGACTATATTTCTCAAAGCAATGAACGTCACAACATTCATAAAGTCATTTTCCTGCTCTTTTAGATTAAAGTTTGGTCCCAGTATCACAGGGAATAGAGTAGAAAATATATTTTTAGGATTTATGAACAGTAGCATGAACAATTTAATAAACAACACAAAATGCCTCACAATGCATTAGACTTAGCAGGCTTATTGTGGAATTTGTTGAATTTATGGCAGGAATGAAGGACAGGCCAAGCCCAGGTCATTAGTAATCCGAATAATTGGAAAATAAATCACCAAAGAAATCATATTATCCTAAAATTGCAGCCAATGCACCACTGGAGTGGGACGAATGGTTGTCGTGGACTGTAGCCAGTCATTGACTTCCATCAACTCCTGTTTTTCCCACAAATCAGACACGATAAAATCCAATTTCTTTGTTAAGAAAAAGGAACAGCCGTAGAACTTAATGGCCCCTTGACTGTCCTGTGTCATTCTGTATATTAATTCATTCACAAATTGTGAGCATCAACAGCAAGACCAGCATTTATTGCCCACATCTAATCATCACCAAAAGAAACTCGGTTTGTTCTCACTGGAGCGCTGAAAGTTGAGGGGAGACCTGATACAGGCATGGACAGAGTGGATAGTCGGAAGCTTTTTCTCACAGTATAAGAGTCAATTACAGATTTAAGATGCGAGGGGCAAGTTTTAAAAGACATTTATGAGGTGGATGCCTGGAACTCGTTGCTGGGGGAGATAGTGGAAGCGGATATGGTAGTGACTTTTAAGGGGCATCTTGACAAGTTCCTGAATGAGATAGGAATGGAGGGATAGTGTCCCCGGAAGGATTGGGGGTTTTAGTTAAGATGGGCAGTATGGTTGGTGCAGGCTTGGAGGACCAAAGGGCCTGTTGTTGTGCTATAATTTTCTTTGTTCTTTATTTAAGACAGTAGTGGTGAATTGCCTTTTTGGGCTACTGCAGTCCATGTGCTCCTAGGGAGGAATTCCAGAATTCTGACCTAACAGTAGTGATTTGGTTTTGAGTCAGGATGGGATGTAAGTTGGAGGGAAACTTGCAAGAGGTGCCGCTCCCATGCATTTTCTGCCCTTGTCCTTCCTTTTACTAACCAATGAGATTTAAGGATTAAGAAGAGTAACGGAAGGAAGGTGAATTAAATACAGAAAGGAAGGTTTGGTTAAGGGAGGGAAAAGGAATAAAAAATTTAAAATGAGAAATGTTTGAACTATAAGAAGTTATCACTTTCAGAAATGATATCTAGCAGTTTAAACGGCTCTTTCTAGGCCAAAGAGATTGATTAGTATCACAGTATCGTCACAGCGTTAAAAGGTACTTAAGCTTTACAGTACAAGCCCTTACTTCCTGTAGTGAATTTAATTGACCATTAAAATGCAAATTCATCAAGTACTTAAAAATAACTGGAAGGTTGAGGGCAAGATGCAGTAAACAGTGGAGTGGAATAATTGATCAATGAGTTTTGGAGACTCACAACTAGCAGCGTACCTCTCTCCGACTCGTAGTGCACCTCTTCTTCCCCTGAACTTGTTGGCTAGTTTGTGCATTAATAACAGTTCATTTTGGGAACTCACTTACTTTTCCAGGAATATTTGGTCTATGTTGTGTGCTTTTTTTAAAATTCCTATCTTTTCAATATGTAAATAGTGGATGAAAGACAGAATCAAAAAGTGAAAATAGCGCAAAGTTCAGACATGCTGTAGGAGCAGAGCTGGAGACAAAAGTACTCACTCTCTAATATTCCTAAAAATTGAAAAATTCATTTAATTTCAGTCATGCAATTCCTCCCATTTCTGGCAAGTACTGATAACACGACTAAGAGAAAGAAATAAGGCTGCAATTCAAGACAAGGTCTTACAAAGTGCAAAATGATGAACATGGAAAGAATAGCAACATGGCATGTATTTCTTGAAGCGACAGTGCCCCCAGGTGATTTTTTTCCTTTTGGGATGACAATTCCTATTTGTATGTGTAGATTGTAAAAGAGAGAAGAATACATACCAACTACTCACAAAATTAGAGGTAAATTAGATCCCTTTAATCACCTATGTGGATCATTATGGAAATTTAAACCAGATGCCATGACACAATACTTGTGAAATTTAATACAAGCATGACAACTGAACTGAATTCAAATTAATTATATTAGTCAGAGCTAGAATTTCACGACATTCCAATAGTTTGGGTGCACTGGAATAAAATATTGGAAACTAATGCAGTCTATTAGCACTGAACAGAATATATGAAAAAAAATCAGCAGCAATGTGTTGTACCGGCAGGAGTATCTGTGAATGAAGACACTGTCCACAATTTTAGATTTTAATATGTCACTTGACAAGGTTAAATTCTGTTATAGCAAAAAGTCAAATTGTATCTAACATATTAAACCTTTAATTCAAAGCAACTTGCCTATTTTGTACTTTTGTGTTTATCAGCACAATCTGAACCACTAGGGAGGGAGTGAGACACTCACAAATTATTTGGCGTCTGATGCAAAATGGGTTTTTAGGCTCGCATGCTATTCTCCAGGACTGGTGAGATCTACTAACAGCGCGGCAACGTCAGAAAATCACTCCCCCTAATGTTATAGTGCCGGGGTATGGGCAGAGGCCTGGAACCAGCTTGCCAACATTTAGTTGGGTAAAATGTTTTATTTAATGTTAGAGGAGGAAGTGTAACAATGAAGGTGAACAGGTCAAGGTAGACAAATCAAACTGATTTGATGAGTCTGACTTAAAGCTGACTTGTAGATGACACTGCCAAGACTAGGATGTGAAGAATGACAGGTAAGAGAGGTAATTCATTTTGGCAGGAATAACAAATGTGTAGAGTATAGGGCTAATGGTAGGACTCTTAATAGTGTTGAAGAACAGAGGGATCTTGGTGTATATGTGCATAGATCCCTGAAAGTTGGCAATCAAGTCGATAAGGTTGTTAAGAAGGCATACGGAGTCTTAGCTTTTATTGGTAGGGGGATTGAATTTCGGAGCCGCAACGTCATGTTGCAACTGTACAAAACTCTAGTGCGGCCGCACTTGGAGTATTGTGTGCAGTTCTGGTCCCCACATTATAAGAAAGATGTGGAGGCATTGGAGAGGGTACAGAGGAGGTTTACCAGGATGTTGCCTGGTATGGAGGGCAGGTCTTATGAAGAGAGGCTGAGGGATTTGAGGTTGTTTTCGTTAGAAAGGAGGCGGCTAAGAGGGGACCTAATCGAAACATATAAGATGATTAGAGGTTTAGATAGGGTGGACAGTGATAGCCTTTTTCCTAGGATGGAGAAAGCTAGCACGAGGGGACATAGCTTTAAATTAAGGGGTGGTAGTTATAGGACGGATGTCAGAGGTAGGTTCTTTACCCAGAGAGTGGTAAGGGTGTGGAATGCCCTGCCTGCTGCAGTTGCAGATGCGCCAAGTTTGGTGGCGTTTAAGAGATTAGTAGATAAGTTTATGGACGAAAAGGGAATGGTTTAGGTTAAAGGGTCTTTGCTTTTTCTTAATTGGTCGGCGCAACATCGAAGGCCGAAGGGCCTGTTCTGCGCTGTAATGTTCTATGTTCTAAGAGAGGGAGGATGATACCCCGTGGGACACTAAAATGTTCAGACACAAGCATTGGAGAAAACATTAAAAGCAATATAACATTTCTGATTTGATTTGCCTGAGCTTAATCAGGAGATGGTTGAGCCATTTAAGACAACTTAAATGCGAGATAAGTTTGAAGTAAGATTAATGTCATTTTAAGGCTGCAGAGTGATAAGAATGAAAGTAGAGAACAAACCCATGGTCCTTGTTGCACAGGATAAAAAGTGATGCTACTGGCATAGCCTCAGGGATGTGAGCACAGCAGAAAGCAGATTGGAGGATCTATATGGACACATACCACACATTGCTAACAAATTGGATCCAACTTCATGTATGGAATAAGTAGTTATGTTTTGTTCACTCATTGTCTTTTGAAGGGATCTGAGAGGATTCCAGCATTGATAAATAAATGATCCATCCTGTTTTTTTCAGACTTCAAGATAATGCAAATTTAAAGCATTTTGCTGATTCAATAATTGACTAACATGCCCTTTTTAGTCTAGATTGGAAATTTCAGCAGATACTTAGTTCAAATAAATTTATGCATTTTTATGATGGCTAAATTCCTTCAAAAATGCATATAAAAGATTCTTTGATTTTTATACCTGCAACATCAATCCAACTTTGTAAATACAAAGCACAGCACCATATAAACTCAAATCCTAACTTGTCATTCTAACTGCAAAAACAAGGTCAATTATTTGCTATCATCTCTCAAATATTAAAATATTGCTCCATAGCTAAAGAACTTGCAATGTCAAAGTTCAGTCAGCACAACCTTATTTCGCCGAAGAATAGGTCAGCAGACTTCACATGTGATCTACAATGCCTTGGATTATCAGCCATAAGCCTATTAGAACTAAACTTGGCCAGTGAGACCACCCTGTATCCACTGTACTCGGCTGGATTATCCAGAAGTAGAGGCTAAAGCCAGTCAAGTTAAACTACAGAACCATATTGGTCATCTGCACTGTCAACTGGTGCACAAAGGGAGCTACTGTTTTCGGTGTTAACAATGATAGTCAGCCTACCTCACAGGACTGGAAAGACGTTCTGTAGTCCCCCAAAATAGCTTATTCAGCTACATCTGTTACATTTTAATTAATCATAATAATTGACCTAAGTAACAGATATATCACTTACAAAAAAAAAGTAGTCTAAGTGTGGTAACTTTAATCCCAGTTCTCTACCACATTGTGGCCAGCTCTATGCTGCTTTATTTAAATCAATATAGTTTCATTTTGAAAAAAAACTTTTATTATTTTTAAGAAAGAATTAAAATACTGACAATAATAAATACTTACAATGAAAATTAAACATGCCAGCAGAGCTAAAGTTTACTTTAAACTTATCTTTTTTTGTCCAGTGATTTTAGTGCAGAAAAATAGTTTTTAAATTTTAGACAACTAAAGGCAGTATCAGGCACATTAAATCAGGTATCACATGGTTACAAATCTAGAAAAGTTCCTTCTACAATAAACATTTTCAGAGCTGCATTTCTATTGCAAAGGGCAAATTGTCACCTTCCACACTAACTATCCTGCAGATTTTCTGAATCCAATTGTTAATTTAATGGCATTAGTAGTTCATGTTATAGGTCAATGCTCATTAGGAACAGTTCAACTGCCCAAAGATATTTCATATGGGATTTAGCAGCCAGTGAGAGAAAAGTGCCTAATATCAGCCCAGAAATTTAAAACCACAATTTGGTAACATTTCGGCAGGTTCAGCACAAGTTGCTTCAGGTTAATACAATCAGGTCTCTCTACAATGAACTACGGTTTATTTCTGTGAAACTGCAATGATGTTATAAGCAAATAACTTTCTACAAA
The DNA here is from genome assembly GCA_024679065.1 of Sphyrna mokarran. Lineage (NCBI taxonomy): Eukaryota > Metazoa > Chordata > Chondrichthyes > Carcharhiniformes > Carcharhinidae > Sphyrna > Sphyrna mokarran. The sequence goes on along the minus strand of JAGIQG010000012.1, from coordinate 1,208,251 downwards.
GCTAAAGCTATAAGCCTTATCAAATAAATCTGTCAGAAGGGGGTCACAAAGTCTGGGTGGAGGTTTGACAACGTCAAACCTGTACTTATTATTGCATTTATCATAGGTCTAATGGTCAGATTCTCTTCAGTTGAACATTTTTCGTCATAGTTTTCTGTTAGCAGCTGCTGTGAGAAGTTCTGGGAAATAAGGTCACTCTTTAGCAAGGGGAGAGAGGGAATAGAGAGTAGAACCAATTTGAGAAACCAGTAAAATTTTCATTCCGTCTGTGACTAGTAGTAATTCACTGAAAGTTATAGAGTTATTAACTATATGATAGTAATTGGAACCACCCCATTAGCAGTATGAATACATATAGACTATCAGTGAATTACAGTAACTGTTAGTAATAGGTGTAATATCAATATTCTACCTAGAATTGGTAGTAACCCTATAGTAAGAAGTCGCACAATATCAATTAAAGTCCTACAGGTTTATTTGGTAGCAAACGCCACAAGCTTTCGGTGCGCTCACTACTCCTTTGTCAGGTGAGTGGGATTCCAGTTCACAAACAGGGCATATAAAGACACAAACTCAATTTACAAAATAATGCTTAGAATGCATATCTTTACAGGTAATCAAGTCTTAAAAGTACAGACAATGTGAGTGGAGAGAGGGTGAAGCACAGGTTAAGGAGATGTGTATCGTCTCCAGCCAGGACAGTTAGTGAGATTTTGCAAGTCCAGGCAAGTCATGGTAGTTACAGATAGTGTGACATGAACCCAAGATCCCGGTTGAGGTTGTCCTCATGTGTGCGGAACTTGGCTTTCAGTCTCTGCTCAGCAACTGTGCGCTTTTGTGTGTCATGAAGGCCACCTTGGAGAACGCTTACCCAGAGATCAAAGGCTGTAATGCCCACTACCGCTGAAATGTTCCCCAACACAAAGAGAACACTCTTGCCTGGTGATTGTCAAGCACTGCATTACACAAGATGTGAACTCTCTAAACAATCCCACCTTTTAACAGGCCAATATCTCTTCCTACCCACTTGGACTCTGGTTTAACAAGATATATTTGAAGATGATGATTGTAAACTGGGGGTCTCAGTCTGCGCTGATCAGCACTTGGACCTCACAGGTCAAAACCAAATAGCACAAAGTGACCTGGAACAAAACCAAAAGATTGCAAAGTACAACAGGCTTAGCCTTTGGGGCATTTTCCACGGGGTACATTTTTCTAAACTGAGTTCATTAGCAACATTTCTAAACCACTCTGAATTCAAACATAATAAAGGAGGTTCTCACAGAAGTTTAGTTCAGGGTGAAGTCATTAGGTCCCGGTACCTGTGTTTGTTTGGTCCCCACAAATCCATTCTTGTCAGGTCCTTCAATATTCTTCCTGTTCAAACATTTATTCAATTCCTCTTGCCACTTGGTGAAGCACATTTACTTTGATCTTTCAGGGAGAATCCTCCATCACCATCCTCCTTTTCCTTTTATCCCACAGTGAAGAGCTCAGGTGTCAGCTGTGGTCAGTGGGCAGCACACAACTCCCTGTCGGAAGGTGTAGTTACAAGGTCCATTCCAGAAGAACAAAGTTGACAGACCCATTGACAGCCATTTCTACTCATTAGGTACTGGCTTGAAAAGTTATCTAAAGTTTATTTATTGGGGTCATAAATAGACTTGCTTACACTGCAATGAAGTTCCTGTGAAAATCCCCGAGTCGCCACACTCCGGCACCTGTTCAGGTACACTGAGGGAGAATTTAGCATGGCCAATGCACCTAAACCAGCACCTCTTTTGAACTGTGGGACGAAACCGGAGTCCTCGGAGGAAATCCACGCAGACATGGGGAAAATGTGCAGACTCCACACAGACAGTGATCCAAACCAGGAACTGAACCCAGATCCCTGTCGCTGTAAAACAGCAGTGCTAACCACTGTGCTACTGTACATCTGGAGCAAAGTGAGAAGCTTCTCAGTTCCAAGTGACAGCTCTGCATCGCAAGTTCCATTAGTGTTGTAGAGTATTAGTCAATCATCAACAGCGCCCTGAAATACTGCAAACCAGACACAAAAGAGTTGGCTTGTCAACTTGAAACTACCATGACCCTCAAAGAGAATTTAATTGTGAGGATTGCAATTTAATCTCAGAGTTCAAATGACAAATATGAATTGTTTGAATATTGCTGTTTGTCATGTGAACCCTTAATTGATTAACAACTTTGAAGTTACTCCCCCCTTAAAAGCACTCTTCAACACGCTTTCAATTTTAATTTAATGAGTGTCGGAACTGAATCAAACAGAAATTTCATTATTACAGAAGCAAAACATTGCAGCTGCTAGGAATCTGAAATAATACAGGAAATGCTGGAATTATTGGTTGAATCTTTCCAGCACTTTTATTCCATTGTCTATATCCATTTACAGCAGACATAAACAGTAAAATCATTCCCACTAAAAAGTTTATTTATTAGTGTCACAAGTAGATTTACATTAATGCTGCAATGAAGTTCCTGTGAAAATCCCCGAGTCGCCGCACTCCTGCACCTGTTCCAGTACACTGAGGGAGAATTTAGCATGGCCAATGCACCTAACCATTTCGTCTTTCAGACTGTGGGAGGAAACTGCAGCACCCTGAGGAAGCCCATGCAGTCATAGGAAAAATGTGCATACTCCACACAGGCACTGTTCCAAACCAGGAATCAGTACTGGTTCCAGTACTGTGAGGCAGTGGTGCCAACCACTGTGCCACCCTAATTGAAAACTTGTAATTTTCTAGTTGCTAGTTTCTAATCAAGATGAGTTCTTCTGCAAAGATGACACTGTTTTATTGATCATGATTCTTTGACTAATTTCGCTTGGCCAGTAAGTATACGTACCATTAGAAAGACATTCAGAAGAATCTTTTAAAAATGAAGCATCAATTCATCACTCAATTTTAATTTAATAGTTTCACTTTTCAACCTTCCTAAAGGCTACACCAATTAGATACTAATTAACATTTTGATAAGGTTTTAACAAAGAGAATCACAACACTGCTCCTTTAGATTCCAATTCATATTAAAGAAAGTAGTGTCATCGAGTGGAAACACTCAGCCTCAAACACATTTCCCCACAAGAATTAGAGAAAGGTTATTAACAAGTGCCAGTGTCGGCTCAATGGGAATTTAAGTGTTCCAGCCAGCAGACTGCACTATCACAAGTCCTACTCTTCCATACCTATCCAGGCCATAAGGCTGTCAGGAAACTAATACCTGCATACACTAACTCTGGCAAATTGCACAAACCCATATAATCGAAAGATCACAGTCCTCACTATATCTGATTTATTTAACATTAACACCTTGAGGATTTTAATTTGTCAACACTAGACATTGTTAAGATAGTAGCCTACTGAAATCTATATTTAAATAAAATTAGAATGTAACAATGCTGACTTTACTCCATATCCTGAAAATATAATACAATTTGCATACAGAAGTCTTCAAGAGTGTGTTCTTGGAAAAAGCTGAAAAGTAACAAATAGTAATTTGCTATTTTGTGTGTTAATAAAATCCAGTTATAGGACTGCTTATATCAAACTGATTATCAATCAATCATTTTAGCTTTTCTACCATTTAGTTTTGAAACTTGATTACAAATAAACTACCTGAAACTTTGTAATCCCATTCACTGGAATTCCTTAAATCATCACTATAATTTATAAGGGGAAGAAGCTATTCTAAATATGTATTGTATTGGCTTTTTCCATAGGTGTGAAACAAACATGGATTTTTTTCAACCTCCTTAGGTCACGTTTAATGCCAATGTAGTTTGGCCAAACTTTACTCAATTTTTTGTCTTACTTTGAAGTTGTCCAAAATAGAGAATTTATTTCATTAGCCCAGATTCAGACCCATTGAAGAAGAGTAGCAGATGTCTTCAAAATGCTACTCATTTGTTTGGGTAATATTTTATTTGATGCTAGTGAGTTATGAGAAGATCTTTTTTGAAGGTTGGGAAGCAAGTTTCTGAGCTGATTGTAAAATAAATATAAGTCCAAGAAAATGGAATACTTTCTCTATGTCAATAATAAGCAGAGCAACCCAAGATGCCTACTAAAGATTCCGACCTAATCCAAGAACAATAATACAATGTCCTCCAGTCCGGACAAAAGCTATCCTTCTGATCTTTGAGTAACATTCCTAGTGTAATAAGTTATGGACAACTTGGGCCCACACAAAAATCCATCGAGACCACTAATACCACTAGGTCATTGCCTCCCCTGACTAAGGAGACTGTGCTAGTATTTCTGGAATTAAGAATCTACTGATGACCAAGAAACCATCATTGATTGTTGGAAAAATACAGTTTTAGCTCTCCACTGTCTAGGGTTATGTCAGGACAAAAAATAATATCTCATATTCAATTTACGCTGGTGAGTCATTAGCAACGCTCACTTAAATAAATCCATGATTGCGGGGAGGCCCTCTTCACAGACAGAGTTTGAAATTTTTCATTCCATTCGGCATCAGTCAGTTTTTGCCAAGTCCTTTGGTATTCCCAGCTAAAGTGCTAGACACATATGGATCTCGACTCCCAATCTATAATGATTTCCTTTGTCTTTCATTTCATTTATCAAGTTTGCCCTGGACATGATTGCCACGGAATATAATCAGTTTCTAAGTACTGCTTGAAAACTTGAGGCAATGTGGCAATGATTGTCATTTAAGGCATTAATATTAGTGACAGCACTTTATTTTAGTATTGAAAGCCTTTGGCAGAAGTTGTAGATATTTTATTACAATTTATAGCAATATTTTGTATTTTAAAATCAGTAGTGTGAAACATTTTCATTGGTCAATGTCAGTGAACATGCCAAGAAACCAACAAAATAGCTGGGTGAGATGGTGATTGAAAGATAAGAGTGGTTGTGGGAAAACGTTACACTTAATATTTCAATTCTTTCCAGCCCCCAACCCTTTTGTTTCTGTCTCTTTCATTGAGCAGGTCATTCAAAAGTGTTTTACAGCCAGTGGAATGCAGAAGCTCCCACAAACATCAATGGAATGACAACCAACCAGATCATCTGTTGTCAAGATGTTGACTGAGTTAATTAAACATTAGTTTTTTTTTTAAATAGCTCCATGGGATCTTTGTGCCCACCTGAAGGAGCAGAATGGGAACCTCAATTAAGGTTTCAACCAAAAGACAGCACCTTCGACAGAGTAACACCCCCACACAGGAGTGTTATGTGCTCTAGTTTTCTGGAGCCAGACTCGAATCCCGAAATGACAATTCTATGACTGATTCTGCTCTCTTTAAATTATTTTAGGGTGACAAGCAATTGGGTGAAACGTCAATGTGAAAGAACTCTACGCATTTGTTAACAGGGGTTTTATTTATGAGTAGTCCAGCAATAGCACCTAAAAGCAGTAGGAATTAGAAAATCAAAGCAAAATACTGGAAATCTGAAATAGAAGCAGAAAGTACTGGATAAACCCAATCGGTCTGGCAGCATCAGTGGCAAGAGAAACACAGTTAACATTTCAAGTTCATGTGAGCCTTCTCCAGAAGTAATGTTTAACTCAGTCAACATCTCAAAAACAGTTCTCTCTCCATATGCTGGCTGACCTGCTGAATTTATCTACAATTTTCTGTTTTTATGAGGAATTGGACAAAGCTTTTAGAGCACATTGCCTAGTGCAAATCAGTGCTAACATCCCAGTTATAAGGTTAAGACTGTCCCTTCAAATACATCGAAGAGAAAACACATGAACTGCATTGATAAATCTAAACAATTAACAATGAAAACTGCGAATGATCATCTTATCTGATCTCCAAATAACAAAAGGAGCAAAAGCTAGTTTAAACTGACTGGATAGGTTAGGAGTAAAGAACATATTAGCCTAGCAAAGTGTTGTGAAAGCAATGGCTTTGTGGGACATGAAAGGTGGAGTTTGGCAATTGGCTGTCCTTATTTCTGATGTGGGGATGTCATTCACTGTTTATGTTAAGTTCTGATGTGGAGATACTGGTGTTGGACTGGGTACAAAGTCTCACCACACCAGATTAAAGTCTAACAGGTTTATTTGGTAGCACAAGCCACTAATTTTTGCAGCACTTATCTCTTCATCAGGTGAGTGGGATCTCTGTTCATAAACAGGGCATATATAGATACAAAGTCAATATACAAGATAATGGTTGGAATGCGAGTCTTTACAGGTAAAGAAGTCTTAATGTTGCATTGACAGGTGTGTTCTTTGGTCAGATATGTTGAGTTGACTACCTGTACCTACCCGATTACCTGTAAAGACTCGCATTCAACCATCATCTTGTAAACTGAATTTGTATCTATATATGCCCTGTTTGTGAACAGAGATCCCACTCACCTAACGAAGGGACAGTGCTCCGAAAGCTTGTGGTTTGTGCTACCAAATAACCTGCTGGACTTTAATCTGTGTTGTGAGATTTTTTATCACGTTAAGTTCACCCAGTTTCTCTGCAGCACAATAATAGACTTAGCCACTTTGGTATGTTAAGGTGGTAAATGAAGATCATACATTTATTTGTATTGTGTTGTATTGCACAATACCAATTGCCCATTCATCTGTTTGATGAGTATATTGATCATTGATCAGAATTTTATAAATAATTTTAGCAAAGACTCCATAAACCCATAGCCTTTAACATAGAGCTTATGGTGAATGCCAAGCAAATTTGAAACTCTGATTGCACACAACTCCTAAAGGATGGTATTATTCACCATGTGAACCACAATATGTATGATAATATTAATCAGGAGGCACTGAGTTCAAACCTAGGTGAGGGTAAATTCCATTGAAACAGATGAACACTAATAGACTCCCCCTGCACTGCAGGCACAGCCATATAGAAGAGATAACTTACAAATTTGTATTCCAGATCAATGCCTCAAATACAAAGCTCATAGGCCTTAGGTTCATTTAATTTATCCCTACAATGGATTATGTTGAATGAAATGAAACAAACAGTTATGATTATAAATCAGGACAAATGCAGACTTCTGAACCATGTCAAATGCCCTTCTCCCTTTGGCTATATAGATACACTGTGTGTCATGCAAATATAATACAAACACATAACAACTATAGTAGCTAAGCATATATCAGCGTGTCCAAGCCGTCAACACAATATATCATTGGGAAAAGAGAGTACCACCAACAATGTGACACTCCCAGCATGCACTCAAATAACAGCCCAGATTACATACTCAAGTATACACTGGCACTCTGCAACCTTCTAACTTGGGTGAAAATATCATAAATAATCATCTACAATGCAGAACATTCTCTCGCAGAGCAAGTTATTAATTCGTGCTCAGATGAAACGTTATATCAAACATTTTATACAAAATTCTCTGCCTGATGAGGTGGTGGAGGCTTTCTCACTGAATATGTTCAAGTGAAGAGTGGATAGGTTTTTAATTGACAAGGGAATTAAGGGTTACAGGGAGAAAATAGGAAAGTGGTACTGAACCACTGCAGATCAGCCATGATCTTAATGAATGGCGGGGCAGGCTCGAGGGGCTGGATGGCCCACTCCTGCTCCTATTTCTTATGTTCTTATTCTTAGTTAGAAGGCTGCAGAATGCCAGTATCTGAGTGGAATACTAAGGCAGTATTGCATTGTCAGTGGTACATCCTTACTGAGCAATTAATAAACCAAGACCCCATTTGCCAGCTTCTGTAAAGAATGAACATGGAAGAGAGCATGGCACAATTTGAAGAATGTGTTCTCCTAGTTTCTGCTTACATATTGCCCTTTGTTTGTTGGATCTTGATGCAAGAAAACTACTTTGTCTTATTTGCCTACATAACAAAACACAAAGTAATTTATTGTTTATGAAGTACTTTAGGGATGGCCAAGAACAGAAGATAGTGCTACAGAAACAACATTGAAAACATCCACTTTAAAAGTGGAAACCAACTGCAGTGTGGTGGCATGACCAACAGAGGGCCAAAATAATAATAGAAATTTCCAGAAATATTCAGATCAAGCCGCATTTGTAGAAAGAGAAAAAAAGTTAATGTTTGGGATCAATGACCAGATAAATCTGTATTTTGATTTTGCTTAAAGTTAGAAATTACAAATCTGAAATTGGATTTTAAGTTATTTGGAGAGAGGTTTTATTCAGGCGTGAGAAAAGGAGTGTCAGAATTGTTTATGGCACAGGAGGCCATCTTTCATCCATTGAATCCATACTGGCTTCCTTTGGAGAAATCTAGTCAGTTCCACTTCCCTGCTTGATCCCAATAGCTCTGTGGGTATATTACTTCAAATGCTAATCCAGTTTTCTTCTGAAAACATTCCATGTTTCTGCATCCACCATCCTTGTGGGCAATCAGTTCCAGAGCGTTACTGTGTAAAAATGTTCTTCCGCACATCCCCTCTGTATCTCATACTCAAAACCTTAAATCTGCGGGCGACTCCTTACACAGTCAGCTAATGGGAAAAGCTTTTCCTATCTCATTTAGACCTTGCACACCTCCTTAAAAATTTCTGCTCCATTGCTTTTGCTCCAAGGAGAATAAGCCTAGCTGTCCCAATTTAAGATTGTAACTAAATAACCCACCACCTCATCCTCCCACTGTAACACCGCAGGTAAGGAGGGTAAGGCATTCAGAGGAATAAGAGTTTGACCAGTTGAGGTACGGGTTGAAATCACCAAGAATAAGAGGACATGGTGCAAAAAGGCTAAGGGAGTTAAACACTGAAGATATCTCGTAAGGAACTTAGTGTGGTATTTGAGTTGACAGTGGAGTGAGGATGAGAAGGGCTAGATGGGTGGAACATGGCGAGATGCTCAAAAGGAAGTGGGTGTGAGAGAAATAGAGGGACAAATATGGCCACAGTGCGCCGGAAAACTACCTGCGATAGTCAGAGGGTGGGCTCATTAAGGGAGAAGCACATCATCACATAAGCTTCTGTCAAGGTCATTAATGTCAATGCAATCAAGAAAGCAGATCCCTTCTTCATAAACAATTGATATTCTACAGGAAGCAGCAGAGATGGACAGTAATAATTGATGTATTGGCACAGTAAATAGGTTCCGAGTTGGAAGGGGTGAACTTCAGTTGTTTGAAGATTACAGGATGTACATATACAGGATTTAAACATTTACTTTATCTTAGAGCCAGATTAATGAAGTCCAGTTAGAAATGGCATTCTCTTGTCTGAGAGAAACCATATAGTCATTGACTTCAGGAACCATGACTCTGTCTATACCAATGGGAATGAAGTAGAAATGGTCCAGAGCTTCATGTTTTAGGCATCCAGATCATCAACAACCTGCCCTGGTCTCTCAATGCAGACACTATAGCTAAAAAGGCCCACCAACACCTTTACCTCCTCAGGAATCTAAGGAAATTTCCACTACAATTCTCACCAATTTCTACAGGTGCACCACAGAAAGCATTCTTTCTGGTTTTATCACAGCTTGGTATGGCGCTTGCTCTGTCCAAGACCGCAAGAAACTCAAAGGGTTGAGAATAAAGCTCAATCCATCACTCAAACCAGTCTCCCATCCATTACTTCCCACTGTCTCAGAAAAGCAGCCAACATGATCAAGAGTCCCATGCATACTCTCTTCCATCTTCTTCCACCATGAGAAAGATACAAAAGTCTGAGATCACACAACAACCAACTCAAAAACAGCTTCTTCCTGGCTGTTGTTAAAGGATGGACCTATTTTACATTAAGTTGATCTTTCTCTACACCCTAACTCTGTCTGATAATACTACATTCTGCATTTTCTCCTCTCTTTCAATAAGCACGATATGCTTTATCTGTATAGAATACAAGAAACAATACTTTTCACTGTATACCAATACATGTGACAATAATAAATCAAATCAAAAAACAATGAAATAAACTCTATTCTGTTAACTTGCTATTAAACATAAGCATAAAGATTCTAGTACCATATTAATGCTCAACATATGGTTGCCAAATTTTTATTCTTGATAAAAGTTTATAAAATATTTGTCTGCATAACCTACTGCCCAAATATTTATTAACTATTAAATAATTTGCTGCTTTTGTAAAACTGTACCTGATTTGTGCTCGGCCATGTCAATTTTTTTTTCACAACTCCAGGAACATAAGCAACACATTTTTATCCCTGACTAATTAGTGAAAAGCTAAATTGTTTAAAAAAAACCTTTTAAACACATAAATCTGATGCATAAACTGAAGTTTGCCACTTTGAGTACAGTATCTGAAATGTAGAAAGCTATGAAATTTGAATCATTGGAAAATCATTAAAGGTCCCCTGTGTTACATCATGGTTTTATGGGTTCAACATTTGATTCTTGGGTCTGAATTAGCTGATCCTGATTGCTATGGCAGCAGGGCTTTAGAATTGGCTGAAAAACACTGGACAACAAATGAGAACATCTTCCAATTGCTATTCCTTCTTGCACTCCCTATACCTTTCACACTTCAACATCTAGGAACATTACCCAACTGGTAGATACATGAACTATACCATGCTTAACTCTGTAGAAAACAATAAATACCGGCACTTCCAGTCCATACAAGAGTTTAACTGCCTTGATAACTACACATTGTAATGCTGGAAACTCAAAGCCAAGCTGCACGTAGCATACAAATAGCTATCACATATTTGGCTAATATGTACTTAGCAATGACAAATACACAGAATACCATTTGTAAAAATGAATTTTCACTGTGAAAACTATTTAAGTATTAAGCATCAGCCCCCATTTAAAACATTGAGCTTTTCTGCTGAAAGGGATAAAAGAATAATTGAAAGTAGTTGACAGCTTAGAACCTAATCACCTCAAATGTCTAGCATATTTTGACAGTTCCATAATAAGCAATCACAGCCAATTTTTGGAGGTAGCAAATTGACAAATTTTCAAAGCAAAGCTTCCTTGGTATTTTCAAATAATCATCAAACGTTTCTTGAAGCATTTTTATTCAACCTATCCTAAGCTTCAGTGAGAAATATCGTGCACAAATAGGCATTTTTGGATACACTGCCATGGCTAAGATAAAATACAATCTACAGCTGATATAATTCTACCTAGGGATTAACATTTCTGAGGTTCACCCAGAGATTATGTGCATGGATCTTAAATTTCATCATCTCCCCATGGCACAATGGCTTATTCTTACTTTTTTTCCCATTTATTCTTTGATGCAAGCTCAAGAAAGTTTAGTTTCATTGATGCATTCATTTCATCTCTGCATTGAGTAGCCACCCAGCCCAGAGAACTTGCTGATTTCCACTCATCCAACTTTCAATCCTATAATTATACTGTACAACACTAATTAAATGCTGCCCCCAAGTGGCCAAAAGACAACATAAACCAAAGATGTCCTGGTCACTAAACCGATCAGCAAAGATTTTAGAATGAGATTGGGTAGGACCTGCATTACCTGTCCATGTGAAAAGAGATAAACATTTCCCATTCAAAATAAATAATTCAATGATACAGCTGAAAGCTGACTAAAGGTTCAATTCAAAAACAAATTAGCTCAATAACAGTTCTCAATTCCCAGTTCCTCCTGCCCTATCCAGAGTCCCCTCTTTTGTAATCATTATTTAAACATTTGTAAGGCACAAATTCGGGAATCCTTTTCAGCTCATCTTTCCGTCAAAAGGGAATCTGTCCCAATTATGCTTTGTAGCAGCTTATAAATTGAATAGTACAAAAAGAAAAACAAAATAGCTGGACTCGGGAGTTATGGGAGGAACTCTATGGGAATCAATGGTTATAAAGTGGTATCTTGTTGGGAGAGCTAGCTCGTCGTAAACCACGAAACAGCTTTCAATGGAATCAATGGCTCCTTCACCAAATGACTAATCTTCCGTTGTTTTAATGATGCTAAATAATTCAGGAACCACATCCAGAAAGATCATTTCTTCAAGGTGAGCTGAAGAATCTTATGAATGAATATAACAGAATGCCAGCAGCAATCATTCAGTGAAGGTCAGGAAGAACTCCATGAGTACCTATCAACTGGGAAGGTAATTTTGAGTTTTTTGATTTGATTTTATTGTTGTCACATATGTTAGTATGCAGTGAAAAGTATTGTTTCTTGCACTAAACAGACAAACATACCATTCATGGAGAAGGAAAGGAGAGGGAGTAGAATATAATTAGTACAGAATTTTAGAAGCATGGAACGAGAGTAAAAGAGAGTATGCTGGGCACAGCTTACAAGAAGCTGCCTCGCTCCAGCACCATTCAGACAAAAGTGACTGAATAAAATCAAACCTGACAATTTGATTAATACGTGACTTTAAAAATAGCCAAATTTATGATGGGTTTATTCAAAAAATTGGGACTTGCTATGAAAATAAAACACTTCATGAAGCTGTGCTTCAGTTTCAGGCAGGTAAACATCTCAATTGCTATTTCCACTGAGCTCTGGAGCTGAAGGAGTGGAATTTCAACTTTTTTTTCACATTAATTAAACTGCAAATTTGATTCCATAATCAGAATTAAAGATAGACAAAGAATGTTATCTCTGAAATGAGATCAAAATTTGCTACAGTCTGTAATTCAAAGACTATGGTAAAAAAAATTAGACTGAGGGCATTGTAAATCACACCATAGATTTCTTTGCCCTTACAACTGCAAAATCAATTAAATTTAGCCATGAAGAACACGAAGATGTGGAAACTCACCATTATCAATTACAGTCAACAAATCATAGACAATAACTGAAGTATGATTGTTGCTTGATCATCTTAAAATAGCACAGAAATTGTCAAAATATCGCAAGTTTGATCAAATTATCAGAAAGGTTTCCAAAGTACAATATTGATTCATTCACAACCATCTTCAATTGAAGGAAATACACAGTTGACAGGATTCTCATCTTGGCTGAACCAAGTTTTAGGATTTAAGTCATTGATTAAATGAAATGATGCAACACAATAACAGAATCAAAGAATCCCTACCATATAGAAAGAGGCCATTTGGCCCAACCAGTCTGCACTGACCACAATCCCACCTCAGCCCTACCCTCTTGGCCCTGCATATTTACCTTACTAATCTCCCTGACACTATAGGACAATTTAGCATGGTAATCAGGCTAACCCGCACATCTTTGGAGTGTGGGAGGAAACGAGAGCACCCGGAGGAAACCCACGTAAGGCACAGGAAGCCGCAAATTGAACCCAGGTCCTTGATGTTGTGACACAGCAGTGCCACCCCAATGTATGATTCTAAGATGGTGACGCTTTGAAGTCTTCAACTAATTCAGAAGTAGAGGCCTTTTTGATGGCTTGCAATTATAGGAAAGGGAATACCAGAATGGTATCCAAGAAGTGGTAGGTAGGAAAAAATCCACAACCAAGTCCTGGGTAACTATGTAACTGTTACCCCACTCCCCAGCCAATTCTGCAATAACCCTACGTACCACCATTTACCTCGCTGACACTCATTCACTTACACAGTAAAAAGCAGTTTAAATGCCACAAAGCTTTTCAGTGCATTAGTGAATGAAGACTTACCAAAGCACAGCAACCAATGGACAAAGAACAAAGAAAATGACAGCACAGGAACCTTTGGCCCTCCGAGTCTGCGCCAACCATGCTGCCCAACTGAACTAGAATCCCCTATCCTTCCTGGGACATAATCCCTTTATTCCCATCCTATTCATGTATTTATCAAGACGCCCCTTAAAAGTTACTATCGTATCCACTTCCACTTTATTCCCCGGCACTGAGTTCCAGGCATCCACCATTCTCTGTGTAAAAAACCTGCTGTGTATATCTCCTTTAAACCTTGCCCCTCGCACCCTAAACCTGTGCCTCCTAGTAATTGACTCTTCTACCCTGGGGAAAAAGCTTTTGACTATCCACTCTGTCCATGCCTCTCATAATCTTGTAGACTTCTATCAGTTTGCCTCCATCATTCCAGTGAGAACAAACCAAGTTTCTCCAACCTCTCCTCATAGTTAATACCAGGCAACATTCTATGAACTTCTCCTCAAGGCTGCCTTTACTGACCTGGTTTGACCAATCGACGTAGATTAAAATCCCCCATGATAATTGCCGTACCATTTTTATGTGCATCAGTTATTTCTTTGCTTTTTGTCTGCCCACCATGACGTTATTTAGTAGTCTGTAGATTACGCCTGTGAGTGACTTTTTACTATTTCTGATTTCCACCAAAATGAATTCAATCTTTTTTTCAATAGAATTTATATAATCTCTCACTACCATTCTGATGTCATCCTTAAAGCTCACAGCTACACCACCTCCCTCATCTTTCTGTTCGTCCTTTCAAATTGTCTGATACCCCTGGATATTTAATTCCACATTTCTGAACAGGCCTGGAATAGAAGTTTGAGCCAGAAATGCAGAGTTTGGATGTAAGGCAAAGCAACTCAAGAGAGAAGTGACAATCTGACAGTCATTACCCTTTCTCAAAAGTTTCAGCCTAATTCCAAATTTATCTTCATATAAAAGCTCTGTGCAATAGCACCATCAGGCCATGGAGTGGCGGTGGAAACATGCGGTAAAAGCAATCACCAATAACCATTCCTCCCAGAATCTAAACACTCTTCTTTCAAGAGAACCAAATCAAAATGGCAGGACAGAGGAGGTGGGGCAAAGGAATTCTGAGAACAAAGGAACAGCATTCCCATCCCTTAACAATTAAGCAAGACAAAGGGACATTATCAAGACATGTCTGCAATAATTTAACTACTTGGACACACAGGGAAAAATATGCATTTCGAGAATGCATTTCACAACCTTACAATAAGTATTATATACCAATGAAGTACTTGCAGTCACTGTTCACTGTAGGAAAGATAGCAGCCAAGCTTCCTGTTTCTAACTCCCTGTGTAACATCCTCCTTCTCATGTGTAAACTGTCTTCCATAGTACAAAATCCTCTCAGTCCAATGGTCCTCAGGCTCAGGTGTCCAAGGCTCATCATTAACTTCTTTTATTCATAATAAAATAGAAACTCAACATTAAAATGCAAAAAATATTAAGTTCTCCAGTAACCTATGCAAATATTCACAAATGCACAAAGTGCAGAAAATACATTATGCAAACAGAAACCCACAACCAAAATGTTTATTAGTTATTTAAAAAAAAGCTTTAAGTAAAAACTAATTTTTTTTGCAGGCAGAAATGCGACAAAAACATGAAAACTTACGTCTGATTTTCCCTCGCTAACTTCATCATTCTTCTGGAATAAATACTGAGCAACAATACCAACTACTGCAACACAGCCTGTTTTCAAATAAACAAGTTCCATTTCCCTGAAAATTCAGATCAGTCTTTGAAGGGAAAGAGAATTGATGAGAAAAAAAATAAAGCAATAAAGTATTTGACACTTTGTTCCCTTTTGCGAGGCAAAGTAACCTCTACTTGTTCAGGTTTCTAAGTATGAGCATCAAAGCAGCAAATTAATGTTTACAATGAGGCCATCGAAAACAAGACGGAGAAATACTGGGTGGAATGCCTGGCATTTTCAGGTTATCAGTCAAAAAACGGGATTCTGATTCAAGAATCACTCGATCCAGGTGGAATCAGTATTGTTATTCCCAATTATTTTTAAACTGATATCAAAATCTCTGTCCTTTATTGTCTCATTCTCTAATGCTCACAATTCTCATTCAATTGCCAAGCACAAATGCCATAGCTTGTCGCTGACAAACATTTAAACCAACTGATCCAATGCTCTGTCTCTTCGCTTCTGAAGCCTGTGGCGCTTCTTCCGTGCTGCTGTCGGAGTTTTGAATGGATTTACTTTGCATTAAATTGATCTTTCCCTCCACCTCCCCAGCTATGACTATAACATTCTGCACTCCCTTGTTTCCTTCTTTATGAACAGTATGCTTTGTCTGTTTAGCGCGCAAGAAACAATCCTTCTCCAAAGAGAAAGATATCGCCTCTGACAATGCAAGGCATTAATCCAAGGCCCTGTATACCTGCTCAGGTGAATGCAAAACATTCAATTATATTATTTCAAAAAAGGGCATGAGCATTATTCCCTGGTGTCCTGGCCAATATTTACCCCTCAATTAGCATCACAAAAACAGATAACCTAGTCATTTTCACGTTATTGTTTGTGGGATCTTGTTGTGCACAAATTTGTTGCTAAGTTTTCTACATTAAAATATTAACTACACTAAGGAAACATTTCATGGATAAAACAATGTTGCTTTGTGATCATGAAAAGCACTATACAAATACAAGCCTTTTTTCCTTCAAGGAGATTTCAATATTACCAACAGCTAAGTAACGAGTGCAGTTATATTTCTACCACATATTCAATCATCACATATTTTCACTTCACTAAATTATTTCTTTCTTTTCAATTTAATTATTCTAATATTCAAAATTCAATAGCAAGCATTAGGCTCTGTTAATGCTTCTTTATAATCCAGTCTACGGAAGGATTTAATTCCCTGTTCTCTCAATAAGAAAGCATTTCACCTCTATATGACTTTCTTCCCTGTGTCTGTCACTTTAATCAGGCAGGCTGAGCTGTAACAACTAACCAAAATGCTACCTCCCATTAAATATTTTTCATATGCACAATGCAGCTTGATTTGATGCTGCAACTCTGAGGTTTCAAAGTTCAAAGACAATGAACCTACCTTACTCAGCATTACTCGTCAGGCAACGGGTTTGAAAATCCATGATTCATTAACAGACCCTACCTAAACAATGGTGAAACATTAGTAGTCCAAACTCACATTTTCTATCACAAAAGTCCATTCCTTGTCTTCAAATTCCTCAGCATGAGGATCCTGAATAGAAAAATAAACAGTTTTTAATAATAACTTTCATATTTACTATAATTCGAATGAAAAATCACCAAACATTTTGTAAGTAATTTTCTATTTCCTTTAAACTTGGCTTTCTTTTTCAGAAAATCAATTGTAAAAATAACTATTTACAGAAACAGTGGACAGCTGAGGGTGGATTTGAAATCCATTGAGAGCACTCTGTGTTTCTTTGTGCAAGAGTGGAAATGGTAAACGGTAACAACACAGGACAACAAATACATCTGTCAATTATTTCCAATGGGATTAATCTGCATAAACAAATTTTTACAGCCAATTGCTCATCAACTAATCTGCAGCGATCACCTTGCATCAACTACATGGCGCATTTTGGCCTGTGCCAGAACCAGGGTCCACGTTTTATGGAGCAGCAATGTTGACGTAGAGATGTCAGTGTTGGACTGGGGTAAACGCAGTAAGAGGTCTCACAAACCAGGTTAAAGTCCAACCAGTTTATTTGATAGTAATCCCACTAGCTTTACTGTATTTATCGTATTTACAATATTTATATGTCTTTCTCTGAACAGAACCTTCCACACACCTGACGAAGGAATACCGTTTCCAAAAGCTTGTGGGATTATTATCAAATAAACTGGTTGAACTTAAACCTAGTGTTGTGAGACTTCTTACAGCAATGTTGGACAGAGGTAGAGATTTTTCTAGAAGGGAAAGCACAAGTTCTCCTCACATTAGGGTTTTAATTTCATCACAATTCCACTTCAGAAATGCAGAATAGTTCTCTCACCATATCCAGACAATCAAAATGATCACTTCACTCAGTATTTATGAACCCACAGTGCATTCAGTTATTTTACAAAGTACTTTTATTTGTGTTTATTTTCATGGCACAAGATTTGTGTATATTATTAAAAACAAGGATGAGTACAAAATCAATTTAATAATTCAAATAACCATCAATTTTGTTTTTTACTTGAGGTTTTAACATGCTATTTCTGCTCCTCAATTAAATAACAATTTATTAATTCTAATTAAAATTGTATTCAATAGTAAGTAATTCATAGAGTTTTACAGCATAGAAAGAGGCCCTTCAGCCCATCAGACCTGTGCTAGGCATCAAACAGCTATCAATTCTAATCCCATTTTCCAGCACTTGGTCTGTAGCCTTGTATGATGTGGCATTTCAACTATTCATCTAAATACTTCTTCAATGTTGTGAGGGTTCCCACCTCCACCACCCTTTCAGACAGCGAGTTCCAGATTCCCACCATCCTCTGGGTGAAAAAATTTTTCCTCAAAAGCTCTGCTCCCTACATTAAGTTTATCCCCCTGGTTATTGACCCCTCTACTAAAGAGAAAAGTTTCTTCCTATCTACCTTATCTATGTTACATAGAGCATAGAACACTACAGCACAAACAGGCCCTTCAGCCTCAAACTGTACCAATCATATCCCTACCTATCAGGAATTATTCTTCATAATTTTGTACATTTCAATGAGATCCCTCCTCGGTGTGTTTAAGGTAATGGAAACCAGGTAAAACATTGTAAATTAGGGCTGTCAATGAGCCAGAACATGCTGGACTTACTACCACATTAAAACTGTTTCCTTCCAGAGACCAGCTATGTTTTCCTGTGAGAATACAATTACAAATGACAAGGCTTTTCCTACAGGAAATCAGAGTAAATTCAAAACAGTAACTATGCATGGCACCTCATACTCACTGTGTTATGTCCATAAAGCGCCTAGCAACAGTTATTTACATACAAGTTATTGTCAAGATGGAGGGTTGTTAGGTGGGTTCATTCGATTCGATGTTTTGTTATATCAGTAACTGATGGCATTATGGATGTGGTGATGTGGGTGACTGAAGCTTTATTTTACATAGAAAATAGAAGCAGGAGTCGGCCAATCGGCCCCTTGAGCCTGTGCCGCCATTCATTATGATCATGCCTGCCCTAATCAGACTTTCTCCCCTATAGTCTTTGATCCTTTTACTCCTTATACCTACTTCTTTTTTGATAATACACAACGTTTTGGCCTCAATTCTGTGGTAGTGCATTACTCGATTCCCTGACCATCGGGAACATTCTTTCTGAATCTACATTGTCTGTTAGAATTTTTTAAGTTTCTATGAGATCTGCTCTCACTCTTCTAAATTCCAATGAATATAATCCTAACTGACTTAGTCCTGCCATCCCTGAAATCAGCCTTCTCTGCACTCCCAAAGCAAGAACATCCTTCCTCAGAGAAGGAGGCCAAAACTGCACACAAAAGGGATAGCCTCACCCTGTACAATTACAGTAAAACATTCCTATTCCTATATTCAAATCCTCTTACTGTGAAGGCCAACATACCATTTGCTTCTTTACTGCTTGCTATACCTGCACACTTACTTTCAGCAATTGATGTACAAGGACTCCGAGGTCTCACTGAGTGTCCACCTCTCTCAATTTACACTTATTCAAATAATAACCTGCCTTCCTATTATTGCTACCGAAGTGGATAACACCACATTTGTCCACATTATATTGCATCTGCCATTCAGATGCCCTCACACTCAGCCTATCCAAATCATAGTGAAGTTTTTTTTCATGTCTCAAAGTTCACACTCTCACCCAAACTTTGAATCATCTGCATTTACTTTATAGAACAGCACCAGGTGTAAGTATGAAACAATTATATTTATTTGAACTACAGTTTTGACAATATATTGATATGAGCATGTTTGGTTATGCCTTGTAAAGTCTAGCTTTAGCCACCAAGAAATTTTCATTGCAGAAAGCTGTTATAACAGAATCCGAGTTTAGAAGTTTCTGTACCTTGAAAAGTGTCACAGTGATTTCAATGTTTTCAGGAACAGGCCATACTACAACTCCTCGATATGGATTCTTAATTCCGGGTTGCCAGCTATGAGCCTTCAGAGGTAACAGAAAACAAAACTGCTCAGCAATTTATCAGCATCATAATGTGTAATCAATACATAAAACCAGACTACAAATATTACAAAGTGCAGCAAAGCATCAGACATGCTCAAAACGGTCCAATAATCTACAATTTATACAGATGATACCAGAAAGGCAGGGATATACGGAAAGAATTGACAGCCTGGCTCTTTCCTCTTTTGAAAATAGTAGCTAGGGAATGATAGAAGAGAGGTCAAAATAACGAAAGCATTTCAGAGTGTGGACACGGAGAGAATGTTTCCTATTGTGGAGAAGAAATCATCAAGTTAGACACCAAGAAATCCAATCGAGAATTCAAAAGAAACATCTTTATTCAAGGGGTGGTGAGAATGTAAAACTCACTCTCACACAGAGTGGCTAAAACGAATAGGAGGGATCAGGGGTTCCCGAACTGGCCAAAGCAGCAGGCTCGGCTGACCAGTACAACCCGAGTGCTACGCTGTCTCCAGCTCAGCCAATCAAAAGCTGGCTTCTCCAGAATCCAGCCATCTAATCTCTGATTGGATAATGTGGACACAGCACAAACTCCAATTGTACCTATCAGGATGAGCGATGGCGAGGCGAGGGCGGAGGGCGAGGGCGAGAGCGAGGCGAGGGCGGAGAGCGAGGGCAAAGCGAGGGCAGAGAGTGAGCGCGCAAAGTGAGGGCGCAGAGTGAGGCGAGGGCGGGCGGAGAGCAAGGG
This sequence comes from Sphyrna mokarran, assembly GCA_024679065.1. Lineage (NCBI taxonomy): Eukaryota > Metazoa > Chordata > Chondrichthyes > Carcharhiniformes > Carcharhinidae > Sphyrna > Sphyrna mokarran. The sequence goes on along the minus strand of JAGIQG010000012.1, from coordinate 1,187,854 downwards.
CGAGGCAAGGGCGGGGCGAGGGCGGAGAGTGAGGGCGAGGCGAGGGCGAGGCGAGACGAGGGCAAGGCGAGGGCGAGGGCGGAGGGTGAGGCAAGGGCAGCGCAGAGTGCGAGAGCGAGGGCAGCGCAGAGTGCGAGAGCGAGGGCAGCGCAGAGTGCGAGAGCGAGGGCAGCGCAGAGTGCGAGAGCGAGGGAAGAGCAGAGTGCGAGAGCGAGGGAAGAGCAGAGTGCGAGAGCGAGGGAAGAGCAGAGTGCGAGAGCGAGGGAAGAGCAGAGTGCAAGGAAGGGGGCATGTGCGAGAGAGAGCATATATGAGAAAGAGTGGGCATATGAGAGGCAGTGAAAGGGGATGGGAGTCCAACTTGAAAATCCAGTACTCCTGCAGTATTCCTCCCATTTGAAGAAAAGAAACAGCAAGACTCCTCCCATTAAAAATGACAAAAAATTAAGACCCAAATACATTTTTTAATAAGAAAACTTTTTAATTGTGTTAAAGGTATACACATACACAATAGAAAAGATTTCTAGAAATTAGCTTTTTCTAAGCTTGTACTTAGTGCACAAAAGCAACCTTTTTTGTAGTTTGCCTCTTCGACACAATAAGGATATTTCTCAGGGATGCCTTCAGAATGTGTGTGATATCAAAAAAATTCTATGTCCAGAAATGTTTGGGAAACCCTAGTATAGATGTGTTTAGGGGGAAACTAAACAAGTATATCAGAAAGAAAGAAATGGAAGATGTTAATGATAGATTTAAATGAGGAAAGATGAGAGAGGTTCAAATGGAGTAATGATAAAGCATAGTCTGATTGACCAAATGGCCTCTTTCTGAGCTGTATATCTGATATTAACTTGCTTTTTCTACGTAATCTTATTGCTTTATTTTTATCTCAGTTTAATTCCATCCGTCACTGCTCTGAACCAAATTCTCAAGATCCATTTTGCTGATCTCACCAAATTTAGGCCAAACCAAACTGAATAATTTAGAATATGATAAAGCAAACAGCCCGAAGATGAAGCCTGTGACGGCACTAACAACAGCTAGCTTCCACTCTGTCATCATCCTATATACCTGACCTTCTGATATAGCAGCACCCATTCAAAACTCCTGTCTCAGTCTGCTATCCGTCTCACAGATAAACATCTCCCAAGTCAGTCTGTTATCCATCAGATCTTTCGTTGCAAAAAGCACTTCAGTAAATTGGTCAGGCATCACTCACACAGGCACACTCTCTCTCTCTAATCTGTCCTCAGCCTTTAAAGTACAAATGTAATTAACTAAAAATTCTTTCCCAGATACCTGTTTTACTTTCATTACAAAACTTATTATTAAATTGCTGAATAAATACAAACTAGTTCGAGGATTCCCGACACTTGCCCTTGGAAAGGTCTTATGCAATACCTTGGAAGATTTCCGTCTGCTTCTTCGTGTCCAAACCACGACCAGTTTGTCAGGTTGCCTAATAAAAATGAAAGAACAATTTAGAAATTAGCTCACAATTACTTCACGGAATAGACTGATTAAGGCAGCAACTTACATTTTTATTATTCATTGATGGAATATGGGTATTGCTGGCTGGCCAACATTTATTGCCCAACCTTACTTATCAACAAGGCTCACAGTCTAAGTAAATTTGAACTGAAGTCTCAAGTAGCATATTGATTGAAGAAAATTAGAAGATACAATCACCAATTTGCATTGCAAGTGTTTTCAATTTAGAAAAATATCCCAAGACACTTCATGAGATATAATGAGATAAAATGAATGCATTATAGAACATAGAACATAGAACACTACAGCACAAACAGGCCCTTCGGCCCACAAGTTGTGTCGAACACATCAAAACCTACCCAGCCATAAACCTATCTATAACCCCCAATCCCATTGGATCCCATATACTCACCCAGAAGTCTTTTAAAAGACCCCAGCGAGTTCGCCTCGACCACCACCGACGGCAGCCGATTCCATTCACTCACCACCCTCTGAGTGAAAAACTTTCCCCTAGCATCCCCTCTGTACTTGCTTCCCTGCACCTTAAATCTGTGCCCTCTCGTCGCGACCATTTCAGCCCTGGGAAATAGTCTCTGAGAGTCCACCCTATCTAATCCTCTCAACATCTTGTAAACCTCTATCAGGTCGCCTCTCAACCTTCGTCTCTCCAGGGAGAACAGTCCCAGCTCCCTCAACCTGTCTTCATAAGGCATGCCTCCCAATCCAGGCAACATCCTTGTAAATCTCCTCTGCACCCTTTCAATAGCTTCCACGTCCTTCCTATAGTGAGGCGACCAGAACTGCGCACAGTACTCCAAGTGTGGTCTGACAAGGGTCCTATAAAGCTGCAGTATTACCTCCTGACTCCTGAACTCAATCCCTCGATGAATGAAGGCCAGTACACCGTAAGCTTTCTTAACCACATCCTCCACCTGGGAGGCCGATTTGAGAGTCTTATGGACCCGGACCCCAAGATCCCTCTGCTCTTCCACACAGCTAAGACTCCTACCTTTGATAGTGTACTCATTCATCCCGTTGGATCTGCCAAAATGACCACAACACATTTATCCGCGTTGAAGTCCATCTGCCACTTCTCCGCCCAGTCTTGCATCCTGTCGATGTCATGCTGCAACTTCTGACATCCCTCCAGACCATCCACAACACCACCGACCTTCGTGTCATCGGCAAACTTACTCACCCATCCCTCCACTTCCTCATCCAGGTCATTTATGAAAATGACAAACAGCAAGGGTCCTAGAACAGATCCCTGGGGCACTCCACTGGTGACCGACCTCCATGCAGAAAAAGAGCCATCCACAACCACCCTCTGCCTTCTGCAGGCAAGCCAGTTCTGGATCCACAAGGCCAAAGCCCCTTGGATCCCATGGCCTCTCACCTTCTCAAGAAGTCTTGCATGTGGGACCTTGTCAAATGCCTTGCTGAAGTCCATGTACACCACGTCCACTGCTCTTCCTTCGTCAATGTGTTCAGTCACATTTTCGAAGAACTCAATTAAGCTCGTAAGGCACGACCTGCCTTTTACAAAACCATGCTGACTATTTCTAATCAACCTAAACTTCTCCAAATGCTCGTAAATCTTGTCCCTCAGAAGCCTCTCCATCAGCTTACCAACCACTGAGGTCAGACTCACCGGTCGGTAATTTCCAGGACTATCCCTGTTCCCTTTCTTGAAAATAGGGACCACATCCGCAATCCTCCAATCCTCCGGAACCTCTCCCGTCTCCATCGACGACGCAAAGATCATCGCCAGGGGCTCTGCAATGACATCCCTCACCTCCCACAATAACCTGGGGTACATCCCATCTGGTCCCGGAGACTTGTCTATCTTGATAGCATTTAGAAGTTCTAACACATCCGCTTCCTTAATATCTACATACTCAATCTTTTCAGTCTGCCGCAAACTTGTAGTGCATCCTCCCAGATCACTTTCCACCGTGAATACTGAGGCAAAGTACTCATTAAGCACCTCTGCCATTTCTTCCGGTTCCATACAGACTTTTCCCCCTTCACCTTTTATAGGTCCTATCCCTTCTCTTCTCATCCTTTTACTTTTCACATATTTGTAGAAGGCCTTGGGATTCTCCTTAATCCTACCAGCCAAGGCCTTCTCATGACCCCTTCTGGCTCTCCTAATTTCCTTTTTAAGCTCTCTTCTATAAGCCTTATACTTCTCTAGATCCCCAACATCTCCTAGCTCTTTGAACCTTTTATACACCTTTCTTTCCTTCCTGACTAGGTTCACCACAGCCTTCGTGCACCACGGTTCCCGTCCTACCAAAACCTCCTTGTCTCACCAGAACGTTGTCGTGCAGAGCTCCAGACAAGCATTCCTTGAATATCTGCCACCTTCCTTCTGTGCTTTTCCCCAAGAACACCTCCTTCCAGTTTATTCGCCCCAACATCTGCCTGATGTCTTCATATTTCCCCTTATTCCAGACAAACACCTTCCTAGCCTGCCTGATCCTATCCTTTTCCAATGCAAGGGTGAAGGAGATAGAATTATGATCTCCATCCCCAAGATGCTCTCCTACCGAGAGATCCATCACCTGTCCTGGTTCATTAGCTAGTACCAGGTCCAGTACAGCCTCTCCTCTCGTAGGCTTGTCCACGTGCTGTGTCAGGAAACCCTCCTGAACACACCTAACAAACTCCTCCCCATCCAAACCCCTTACCCTTGGGATATTCCAGTCGATGTTTGGGAAATTGAAGTCTCCCATCACAACAACTCTGTTATTTCTACATCTCTCCAGTATCTGTTTCCCTATCTGCACCTCAACTTCCCTGTCACTATTGGGCGGCCTATAGAATACACCCAGCAACGTCACCGACCCTTTGCTATTCCTAACTTCCACCCACAGAGACTCCGTAGACATTCCCTCCTCGGTATCCACCTTCTCTGCAGCCATGACACTGTCCCTGATCAACAGTGCCACTCCACCACCTCTTTTGCCTCCCTCCCTGTCCTTCCTGAAGGATCTGAATCCCGGGACCTGTAGTACCCAGTCCTGTCCCTGAGACATCCAAGTCTCTGTAATGGCCACCACATCACAATCCCAAGCAGCAATCCACGCCCTAAGTTCATCCACCTTATTTACTACACTCCTGGCATTAAAATAGACACAGCTCAGTCCCTCAGACTGGACATTTCCCTTCTCCCCCACTCGTCTAACCTGCCTCTCATCCTGCCTAGAGTCCTTCCCTACCTGGGAGCTAACTTCCTTGCTCCCAGTCTCCACATCACTATTCCCTCCCCCTAACCTTTCTAGTTTAAAGTCCCCCCAGTAGCCCTAGCCAGTCTTCCCGCCAAGATATTAGTCCCCAAATCTAAATGAAGCTTATGAAAGCTTCATTTTTAAAGAAGGATGACGAATATTGAAGTAGGAGAATTCCAGAAACAGATTCCAAACGTTGGGCAAAAAGGAGGAATATATATTAATGATTTGGATGAAGGAACAAAATGTAACATCTCAAAGTCTGCAGATGATACCAAGTTGTGTGGAAAGATGAACTATGATGCGGATTCAGAATGATCTGGACAGGTTGGTGAGTGGGCAAATCAATGGCAGACGCAGCATAATTTGAAAAAGTGTGAGGTTATTCACTTTGGAAGCAAAAACAAGAAGGCAGATTACTATTTGAATGGCTGTAAATTGGGAGAGGGGAGTGTGCAGAGTCAGTAGAGTGTTGAGGGTATTGTTTTTGTGCGTACTTGTGTATAGAGAGAGGAGCTAATGTATGTTAGCAAGAATGGGACTAATAGATAAGCTCTTGAAGTGAGAGTGAGTGTGGAGAATGTGAGAAAGTGAGAGTCAATGTGTCTATGAGAGTTAGTATGTCTGTGTGGGAGACAGAGATTGAATGAGAAAGAGAGAGAGAAGACAAGCATCTTACTCCCAGAATGGAATGTTACAGCCTCTCTCGCTGACAGAATCTTCCAGTCCCATCAAAGTCAATGAACTCTTGAATGGCTCAACTCCATTTTCCAGCTCTATTGCACCACGATAGAGCTGGGAAATTCCACTCCATCTCCGGTTTCTCACTCTCATCACCACACCAACATACACATACTCAATGAGCACCCTGAGATTGGGAGTGAGACTGACTCCACATTATGAACCTCTTACAATCCACTAATTTTTATCAATTACTCATTTTTTAAAAAAAGCTTTACTTATTGCAATTACATTGTATTAGTTTTGCTTCTTTTCCTAATGTATCAACTCTTTTTGAAACTCAGTTTAAAGTTGTGCTAAACCTTTCCTTCCCAAAATTTGCTTATCAGTCCTTTGAATTTTTGCTCAAGTCTCTGGATTGGCATTTGAACCAATAAACCTCTAACTTCAAGACAGGTATGTGATCCATTGAGTCATGGGTGAGCCCGGTTCCTTCTGCCTTCCCTGCCATAGCAGAATATTCAATCAGCTTCGTACAAGTGTCTGAAAATCCCTCCCCTAATCCCTTTCCCTTTCTGATTTATTTTTTAATAGAATTGCCAATAGCACCCTGCACCAGTAACATGTGGCAGTACACTGATACTACTGCATCCTTGTTACAATATAACTACATTCACAACTGCATTCTTTACCAGAAACTGCATCTCCACTCGTCGACAAATCAAAACGTACCGTGTAAACCTAAAAATCAAAACTGGCATTTAATCAAAATTTTAATCGTGGATTCATTAGTTTATGAACAATTAAATTTTACTTATTAAAAAATTTGCCTTGAAAAAAAATTCACAGACTTAAGGTGAAGTATATTTAAATAATAATCAGAAATCAGGCATGATCAGCAGATATCCAAAGAGAACTATCTTGTGTCTGAAAACAGGTTAATACAGAATGAAGATTTAGCATCATACACAATGGTAATGTAAGATTATAGATAGACAATAATATGGGATTTTCATGAGGATTAATGGCAATATTTTAATCTTCATAGAAACATAGAAGATAGGAGCAAGAGGAGGCCATTTGGCCCTTTGAGCCTACTCCCCCATTCATTACAATCATAACTGGTCATCCAATAGCCTCATCCTGCTTTCCCCCGATAACCTTTAATCCCACTCACCTTAAGTGCTATATCTAGTTGCCTCTTGAATACATTCAATGTTTTGGCATCAACCATGGTAATGAATTCCACAGACTCATCACTCTGAGTGAAGAAATGTCTCCTCACCTCTATCCAAAATGATCTATCCTGAATCCTCAGACTGTGATCCCAGGTTCTGGACATCCCCACCATCAGGAACGTTTCCTCGTTGCATCTATCCTGTCTAGTTCTGTTAGAATTTTACAAGTCTCTGAGACCCACCCTCCCCTCATCTGTCTGAACTCCAACAAAAAAAACCTAACCTAGTCAATTTCTCCTCATACATCAGTCCCGCCATCTCCAGAATCAGCCTGATAAACTTTCACTGCACTCCCCCAAGACCAAGAACATCCTTCCTCAGAAAAGGACACCAAAACTGCACACAATATTCTACATGTGACCTCACCAAGGCCCTGTATAGTTGCAAAACACATTCCTGCTCCAGTACTCAAAACCTCTCGCAATGAAGGCCAACATACCATTTTGCCTTCTTTACTCCCTGCTGCACCTGCATGCTTATCTTCAGTGACTGGTGCACAAGGACATCCAGGTACTGCTGCACACTCCCCTCTCCCAATTTACAGCCATTCGGGTAGTAATCTGCCTTCTTGTTTTTGCTTCCAAAGTGAATAATCTCACACTTTTCCAAATATGCTGCATCTGCCATTGATTTGCCCACTCACCAACCTGTCCAGGTCATTCTGAAGGATCTCTGCATCTGCATTATAATTCATCTTTCCACCCAACTTGGTATCACCTGCAGACTTTGAGATGTTGCATTTTGTTCCCTTATCCAAATCATTAATATATATTATTGAATAGCTGGGGTCCCAGCACTGATTTCTGTGGCATCCCACTAGTTACTGCCTGTCAATTTGAAAAGCACCCATTAATTCCTACGCTTTGTTTCCTCTCTGACAACCAGCTTTCTATCCGTCTCAATACACTTCCTCCGATCCCATGTGCTTTAATTGAGCACAATAATCTTTGTGCAGGACTTTGTCTAAAAGTCCAAATATACCACATCTATTGCATGCCCCCTTGTCAACTCTACTAGTTGTATCTTCAAAGAATTCCAACAGATTTGTCAAGCGTAATTTCGTCTTCATAAATCCATGTTGACTCTGTCTGATCCTGCCACTGCTTTCTAAATGCTCTGCTATAAAGTTCTTGATAATGGTTCAAGAATTTTCCCCACCAACGACATTAGCTTGCTGGTCTATAATTCTCTGTTTTCTCTCTACCTCCCTTTTTGAATATTGGAGTGACATTCGCTACCCTCCGATCTGCAGGGACTGTTCCAGAGTCTATAGTATCTTGGAAGATGACCATCAATGCATCCATTATTTCTAGAGCCACTTCTTTAAGTAATGTGGGATGTAGATTATCAGGCTCTGGGGATTTATCCACTTTCAATCCCATCAATTTTCCCAGCACCATTTCTCTACTAATATTGATTTCTTTCAGTTTTTCCCTTTCACTAAATCCTGCATTCTCCAATATTTCTGGATCTGATTTTGTGTCCTCTTTTGTGAGGACAGAACCAAAGTACGTATTCAGTTGTTTGGCCATTTCTTTGTTCCCTATTATACATTTCCCTGTTTCTGTCTGTAGGGGGCCTACATTTGTCATCAGCAAATTTTTCTCTTCACGTATCTATAGAAACTCTTTGTATCAGTCTTTATGTTCCCTGCAAGCTTATTTTCAAAAAGTATTTTCCCCTTCTTAATCAATCCCTTGGCCCCTCTTTGCTGAATTCTAAACTGCTCCCAATCCTCAGACCTATTATTTTTCTTGGCCAATCTGTATGCTTCTTCCTTAGATTGGATACTCTCTCTCATTTTCTTTGTAAGCCATAACCATTTTGCTTTCATGCCAGACAGGAATAAACAGTTGCTGCAGTTCCCCCATGTGTTCTTTGAATGTTTGTCATTGCATATCCACTATCATCCCTTTAAATAACTCTCCCCAATCTATCAAGGCCAACCCACACCTCATTTCCCCATAGTATCCTTTATTAAGATTCAGCACTCAATATCCAAATCAAATTGTTTAAATCGCTACAGGAAATTGGTCAGACCTTGAGGCACCTTCAAACTTGAGATAAGAACAGACCCAGAACAATAAATTTGATAATGAAATCAGCCACTGAAGGGGACATAACTACATAAATGTATTTACTCTATGTGCAATGATGTGTTAATTATCGATGTCCGTACTTGTTTGTTTATAACGATGTGTTAACTGTCGATGTCCATATCTGTCTACTCAACTTGTAACAATGTGCTAATGGCTAATGTCCATATTGTTTATTATCTAAAAAGTACAAAGGATGCTCAACTGCCATTGTGTAGTTGAGAAGGTGGCTGCCTGCCCTGCAGAGTGCCAGCACTTCTCCCAAAGCTTTGTCCAAATAAAACTGTTTGTTGGACCTCAAAATCTGACTTTGAAGTGGTGAATTTCCCACAACAATGGGTACAGACTCTATAACACACCACATCCTATAAACAGGGCTCTGCAACCTGCAGATCATGTGGCACCCAAACTCACTGAAATGAATCCATGTTAACATTAGGCAGAGGCTGACTGGTGTTATCAGTGATAAATATAGTCAATTTCCCTGATCACTGCTACCCATCCTTATCACTCTCACTCTCTTGTCCAGTGTACTCTGAATTCCTTTATGAATTTGGTGCATCATCCCATCCTTCAACTGAGACAATTCTGTCCTTCAAACTCAACGGTCTGTGTAGCAGTCACAAGGTTTGACGACCACAGTGTGAGATGACGCAATAACTTTGCGATATTTCCCCCCCCACGCAATCACATCTATATTGTTACTCCTAATCAAAATAAATTCACTCTGGCTGATGGCAATTCAACTCTTTAAATGTTTTGAATGTAGTGTGGTGGATTTTAGTTCTTTCTTCAGTTTGCAATACTTTCTTTAAATCAACTATACTCTGCAAAATTCATTTTCAGAGTAATCAAACTACTATACTGAAACAGAATCTCAAAGCAGTTCACAGATTACCTTCGATTTGATTTATTGTCACGTATACAGCAAAAAGTTTTTTCTTGCACACTATACAGACAAAGCATACTGTTCATAGAGAAGGAAATGACAGAGTACAAAATGTAGTATTACAGTTAGTGCTATAGCATAGGGAAAGATCAATGTAATATAAGATAGGTCCATTCAATAATCTGATGACAGCAGGGAAGAAGCTGTCTTCAGTCGGTTGGAATGTGTCCTCAGGCTTTTGGATCATTTCCTGATGGAAGAAAGTGGAAGAGAATGTCCAAAGTATGTGGGGTTCTTGAGATTATGTTGACTGCTTTTCTGAAGCAGCGGGAAATGTAGACAGAGTCAATGGATGGGAGGCTGATTTGCGCGATGGACTAGGTTTTGTTCAAAATTCTTGAAGTCTTAGGCAGAGCAGGAGCCATACCAAGCTATGATACAATCAGAAAGAACATTTTCTAAGGTGGATCTGTAAAAGTTGATGAGGGTCGTGGGAGATGCACCAAATTTCCTTAGCCTCCTGAGAAAGTAGAGGCATTGGTGGGCTTTCTTAACCTAACGTCGGCATTAGGGAAGCAGGAAGGCTGTTGGTGATCCGGACACTAGAAAATTGAAGCTCTAGACCATTTCCACTTCATCCTTGTTGATATAGACAGGGACATGTTCTTCACTAAACTGCCTGAAGTTACCACATTCTGAAAGACATGCTAATGAGATGCATTGGCCAAAACAAACACTGGATTGTGGTGGTCAGAGGAATTTCACAGTAACTTCATTGCAGTATTAAGGTAAGCCTTACTCGTGGATAATAAATAAACTTCATTTCTCCTTTTCACCGCCAGGATCTCCGGTGCAGCAATCAGGTTTACTTTCCGAAAACAAAACACTGCTCATAAAATTCAAAAAATATATATTACAAAGCATTCAATTTAAAAAATGCGTAGTGTCACAAAAGTCAACATGTCTCCATGCAGTTTATTGAGTTCTGTGATGCATCTATACAAGCCCATTCTCTATCAGGTTGTACCATTCCTCACTGTTTCCAAGGACAGATTGACTTTCTGAATGATTCTTAGCTCCTGCACCTTTTAGCTAGTGTTAGAAAGATAAGATTTTGGTGGCTCTGATACCTACAGCTAACAATTTGATTTATTATCACATGTATTACCAAACAGCAAAAAATACTGTTTCTTGCATTATACAGACAAAGCATACTGTTCATAGAGAAGGAAACGAGGGAGTGCAGAACGTAGTGTTACTGAGATAGCTAGGGTGTAGAGAAAAATTAATTCAATACAACATATGGCCATTCAAAAGTCTGATGGCAGCAGGGAAGGAGCTGTTCTTGAGTTGGTTGGTATATGATCTCAGACTTTTGTATCTTTTTTCCAATGGCGCTGGAAGAGAGAATGTGTGGTGTGCGTGCAGTCTTCAATTGTGCTGGCTGCTTTTCCGAGGCAGCAGCAAGTGTAGACAGCGTCAATGAATGGGAGGCTGGTTTGCATGATAGATTGGGGTACATTCACTGCCTTTTGTAGTTTCTTGCAGTTTTGGGCAGAGCATGAGCCATACCAAACTGTGATATAACCAGAAAGAATGCTTTCTATGGTGCATCAGTGGACGTTGGTGAAAATTGTAGTGGGCATGCCAAATTTCCTTAGTCTTCTGAGAAAGTAGAGGCGTTAGTTGAAACAATAGCATCCACAGAGAGGGACCAGGACTAGATGAGGGTGATCCGGATATCTAAAAATCTGAAGATCTTGACCATTTCTACTTTGTCCCCATTGATATAGATAGGGGCATGCCCACCACTGTGCTTCCTGAAGTCGATGACTATCTCCTTTGTTTTGTCGACATCAAGTGAGATTATCATTGTCTCACCAGTTCATTAGATTCCCTTTCTCATTCCTGTACTGTCTCTCATTATTATTTGGGAAATTAAATTACAAGTAGCACAGATCCCATGAAGACAGCAGCACAAGAATGGCATACTGCTTGCATTTCAATCAGCAGTGACAAGTTAATCACATATCTTGATTCATGCACTCATTTTTTTGAGGTTTTCCAATTTTGGTCCATGGTATCATATTAAACTGAATGCCACGAGTAAACAGAAGGACTGGCAGCACTACTTTCAATCAGGACCTAATGAATGAAAATGCTGAGTTATTGCAACTATTCCAATAATATAAAGCTGATGTATAAATGTTACGTTAATGTAATGAAATATCCCAAAATGCTGCATGGGAGCATGAGAAAACAGACGGCAGCATGCTGGCAAAGTGGTTCGCACTACTGTTTCACAGCGCCAGAGACCGGGTTCAATTTCTGACTAGGTTCACTGCCTGTGTGAAGTTTGTTCATTCTCCCCGTGTCTGCATGGATTTCCTCCAAGTGTTCCAATTCCTCTCTCAGTTCAATGATGTGCAGATTAGGTTGATTGGCCATGCTAAATTGTCACTTAGTGTCAGGGGACTAGCTGGTTAAATGTGTAGAGCTATGGGGATTGGGTGAGATTGTGATCGGTGTAGGCTTGATGGGCCAAATGGGCTCTTCTCCACTATAGGGATTCTATGAAAGTATGATACTGAGCCATGTAAAGCTAGTTAAAGAGGTAAGTTTGACAAGCATCCGAATGCAGTGAGATAGTGAGGTATAGGGAGGGAATTTCAGAGTGTCGGTCCTTGACATCTGAAAATATAGCCACCAATGGTGAAACAATTAAAATTGAAGATGCATAGGAGGCCAGGGTTAGAGAGCGCTTTCTGGGAGGTTTGTGTGGCTGGACGAGGTTACAGAGATAGGGTCATAGACAGGTTTGAAAGCATTGATGAGAATTCTTGGTATTTATTATATGCTTGGCTGTTTCAAGTGCTGTGACCAGTTGAGTAAGGGTGGAATTGGCTCCCTTCTTTTTCCACTCCTTGTCTGATTGTAACAAAGGCTTTGAATTTTAAAGGATATAGTTACTGAAATGTGTTTATGTACAGATGATAAAATGACCAAAGTCAAACAAAGATTTTATTAATTTGTGCTAAATATATTAAAATGTAAAAGGTACATCCCTAACATCTGGCAAATGAACACAAAGATACACAAACCAAACATGCAGAAAATTCCAGTTAGAGTAAAAGAGGTCCACTTTAGCCAAGATTCAGCAAGTAAACAAAAGACGAAAAAGACTTTGCTGGTTCCAGTGGTGCTCGGTATTCTCAGCTGGGGCAGTGTGAACACCGGAGTTGGTGTTTCCCTTTCTTTTAGAGTGAATTCTTTTTGTAGCATTCGCTGTTTCCTGTGACATTGCCCAATTCAGCAACAAGGCTTCAATCTTAAGAGGCAGGAGAAGCAAACAGCTTCTCCACTCAGCTGCTGATACCCTCTGCCAGTCCAACTTGAAGCGCACGTGCACACGCACACACACGTTTGGATATTGTGAATCTCTGTTTTTGACAGGGAAGCAGATTGTTCACACTATTGCAGGGAAGTTATCTACTGGGCTTTCATAGACTCTTGGTCTCTCTCCCAAGGAAATAGAAGGTATTGACATAGTGCTGCAATTGGCAGCCACCTTTAGTTTCAGTCAATGTTCTTGTTTTTGTTCACAACCATTTTTAAACAACCAGTCATGGAACCAGCTGGTAAAATTAAAAATTAGTAGTTGACATGAGCTTCTTCGTAACACAAGTGACTGCAGGACACATATATATGTATTAGAAGCAGGCATAAATCACTTGGCCCCTCACACCTGCTTCTCCATTCAGTAAGATCATTCCTACTAACCTTTTTGTTAATCACATTTGCCAAATTTGGTCCAGTCAGTGAATCAATCCCTGTCCCTTTGGAACCTCCTTATATTTTCTCCGCAATTTAGTTATCTACTTATCTTTGTGTCATCAGCAAATTTAGCAACCATACATTCAGTCACTGCACCCAGTCATTTATATAAATTGTTAAAAATCGAGGTTTCAGCACTGATCCCTATGGTACATCACATCACATCCTGCCAACCAGAGAAAGACTCATTTGTGACCATTCTCTGCTTCCTGTCTGCACTAATATGTTACCCATGAGTTTTTGTTTTGTGCAATCATTTTTGCAGTAGCACCTTATTAAATACCTTCTGGAAATTTAAGTACAGTATATCCACTCATTCCTCTTTATCAACTGCACAAGTGACTCCTTCAAAGAATTCCAATAAATTGGTTAAACATGATGAATACATAGAATATACCCAAACTGCAATACAGGCAGCACTCTCAAAGAATAAAGAACAACACAGTACAGGAAACAGGCTCTTCGGCCCTACAAGCCTGTGCCGGCCATTTTAACATGCAGTGAGTGCCTCATTCCGATTCTCCTTCTACCTACGACTCTCGGACTCTACAATAAGGGGTGCAAATTTCTCATCTCTGAATCAAAAGGTTGTATGTTCAAGTCTGAAGCCACAATTAGAGCACAAAAATCTAGTACGCTGCAGTACTGTACTGAGGGAGTGCTGCACTGTCAATGTGCTGTCCTTCCGGTGAGACATTAAATCAATGTCTCGTCTGTCCTTCCAAGTGGATATAAATGATTCCATGGCACTATGTGGATAATGAGCATGGTAGTTATCTAATCTGGTGACCTGGCCAGTACGTATCCCTCAATTAACATCACTAAAACAAATGAGCTGGTCATTATCACATTGCAGAGTGTCTGAAGTTGCTGTGTGCTCCCTATCATCTCATCTCAGAAAAACAAAATGTTGTCCAGGAAAATACTGAGATATGGGTTATTAGACTAGACAGGATTGAGGTTCATAAGGAGGAGGTATCAGCAATTCTGGAAAGTATGAAAATAGATAAGTCCCCTGGGCCAGATGGGGTTCATCCTAGGATTCTCTGGGAGGCTAAGGAGGAGATTAAATTTTAGGTCATCATTGTCTACAGAAATAGTGCCAGAAGACTGGAGGATAGCTAACGTTATCCCCTTGCTGAAGAAGAGGAATAGAGACAATCCTGGTAATTATAGACAAGTCAGCCTTACTTCTGTTGTGGGCAAAGTTTTGGAAAGGATTTTAAGAGACAGGATTTATAATCATCTAGAAAGGAATAATTTGATTAAGGATAGTCAACACCGTTTTGTGAAGGGTAGGTTGTGCCCCACAAACATTATTGAGTTCTTTGAGAAAGTGACCAAAGAGGTGGCTGAGGGTTAAGCAGTTGATGTGGTGTATATGGATTTCAGTAAAGCATTTGATAAGATTCTCTACGGTAAGCTATTGGAGAAGATACGGAGGCATGGGATTGAGGCTAATTTAGTGGTTTGGATCAAAAATTGCCTAGCTGCAAGAAGACAGAGGATGGTAGTTAATGGAAATGTTCATCCTGGAGTTCAGTTACTAGTGGTGTACTGCAAGAATCTGTTTTGTGGCCACTGCTGTTTGTCATTTTTATAAATGACCTGGATGAGGGCATAGAGGATGGGTTAGTAAATTTGCAGATGACACTAAAGTTAGTGGAGTTATGGACAGTGCAGAAGGATGTTGCAGGTTATAAAGGGACTTAGATAAGCTGCAGAGCTGGGCTCAGAAGTGGCAAATAGAGTTTAATGCGGAAAAGTGTGAAGTGATTCACTTTGGAAGGAGCAACTTGAATACAGAGTACTGGGCTAATGGTAAGTTTCTTGGTAGTATTGATGAGCAGACAGATCTCAGTGTCCATGTGCATAGATCCCTGAAAGTTGGCACCCAGGTTGACAGGGTTGTTAAGAAGGTATATGGTAGAGAGATTGAGTTCCGGAGCCTTGAGGTCATGTTGCAGCTGTACAAAACTCTGGTGCAGCCGCACTTGGAGTATTGTGTACAGTTCTGGTCGCCGCTTTATAGGAAGCATAGAACATAGAACATAGAACAATACAGCACAGAACAGGCCCTTCGGCCTTCGATGTTGTGCCGACCAAAATAAAAAGCAATGCCCCTCCTAACTAAACCATTCCCTTCTCATCCATATACTTATCAACTAACCTCTGAAACGCCACCAAACTTGGCGCATCTACAACAGCTGCAGGCAGGGCATTCCACTCCCTAATCACTCTTTGAGTAAAAAACCTACCTCTGATATCCGTCCTATAACTCATACCCCTTAATTTAAAGTTGTGTCCCCTCGTGCTAGCTTTTTCCATCCTATGAAAAAGGCTATCACTGTCCACCCTATCCAAACCTCTAATTATCTTATATGTTTCAATAAGATCCCCCCTTAGCCGCCTCTTTTCTAACGAAAACAACCTCAAATCCTTCAACCTCTCTTCATAGGACCTGACCTCCATACCAGGCAACATCCTAGTAAACCTCCTCTGTACCCTCTCCAATGCCTCCACATCTTTCTTATAATGTGGCGACCAGAACTGCACACAATACTCCAAGTGCGGCCGCACTAGAGTTTTGTACATCTGCAACATGATGCTGCGGCTCCTAAATTCAATCCCCCTACCAATAAAAGATAAGACTCCATATGCCTTCTTAACAACTTTATCCACTTGACTGCCTACTTTCAGGGATCTATTGACACATACACCAAGATCCTTCTGTTCCTCAACACTATTAAGAGTCCTTCCATTAGCCCTATACTTACACATTTATTGTTCCTGCCAAAGTGCATTACCTCACACTTTTCCACATTAAACTCCATTTGCCACCTCTCGGCCCAGCTCTGCAACTTGTCCAAGTCACTCTGTAAACTAAAACACCCTCTTCACTATCTACCACACCACCAACTTTAGTATCATCTGCAAATTTACTGATCCATCCCTCAATACCCTCATCCAGATCATTTATAAAGATTACAAACAGCAGGGGCCCCAAAACAGACCCCTGAGGCACACCACTCGTCACCGAACTCCACGATGAAAATCTCCCATCAACCACCACCCTCTGTCTTCTATCTGCCAGCCAATTTCTAATCCAATTAGCTAAATCACCCTCTATTCCACACATCTGCATTTTCTGAAGAAGTCTTCCATGGGCCACCTTATCAAAAGCCTTACTAAAGTCCATATATACTACATCAACCGCCTTACCCCCATCCATGTGGAAGCATTGGAAAGGGTACAGAGGAGATTGACCAGGACGTTGCCTAGTGTGATGGGAAGGTCTTATGAGGAAAGACTAAGTGACTTGAGACTGTTTTCGTTAGAGAGAAGGTTAAGAGGTGACTTAATAGAGGCATACAAGATGATCAGAGGATTAAATAGGGTGGACAATGTGAACCTTTTTCCTCAGATGGAGATGGCTAGCACGAGGGGACAGAGCTTTAAATTGAGGGGTGGTAGATATAGGACAGATGTCAGAGGTAGGTTCTTTACTCAGAGAGTAGTAAGACCAGGGAATGCCCTGCCAGCAACAGTGGTAGATTCACCAACAATAAGGGCACTTAAATGGTGACTGGTTAAACACATGGATGATATTGGAATAGTGTAGGTTAGATGGGCTTTAAATTGGTTTCATACGTCAACGCAACATCAATGGCTGAAGGGCCAGTACTGCGCTATAATGTTCTATATTCTATGAAAGTACTTGATTATAAAGTGTTTTGAGATATCATGCGATTAGGAAAGATGCTGTCTCTGTACAAGTTTCTCTTTGTAAAAACATTTTTCAAACTTAGAAACAAAAAACATCTCACGTGAAATCCAATACACATCTCTGCTAACTCATAACTTACTCACTTTCATACTTTATTCAGTCACCATTGTTCGTGGAGAAGCTGGTTTCATCTGCATAATCAGAATTGCATTCAAGTGGACTTTGTATTCCACATGTGTTTGTATGCTTTTGCACTTAAATGGAATTTCATTGTTCCTGAACCATAACAATAGCACTTCTGTGTTGCTCAATTCATCAGCATGCTTTTTAAAAAGGCAGTAAACTAATTTTGTGAAACATCAATCAAACATGGACAAAGTGCAGCATTCTCAGCAAAGTCATGAGCTCGAGATTTTATCAAGCATCATATAAGTCAAATTAAATCACTGGAAACTTGACAAATGTTTAGATCTCAGATAGTTCTTGTAATCATAGCAACTGAAAGCACTGGAATATAAACATTGCACAATTTAAGTGCCAGCTTGTGTATATGCATTAGTACAAGTTTTTCTGATTATCTATTAGCCAATTGGCATCTGCAAATAACTAGACTAATTTAGAACAAAACAAATGAAAGAGAATAATATAAATAGAGATTTTCTATTTATAAACCCAGAATTTTCTTCATCAGGTTTACATGGACAGCAATTCCCAATGTGCAAGGAAAGAAACTGCTTGGACTGTTTCAGTTTGATCCTTCATCAAAACTGAGAAAAGGCAGAAATATAATAGGTCGTAATAGGGGTAAGGATAAAGAATAAGAAGGAAGGTCTGTGATTAATACACAGGAAATACTGGAAAAACTCAGCAGGTCTGGTAGCATCAGAGAGAAACAGAATTAATGCTTCAAGTCCATATGACTGCTTCAAAGTTTTGTGATTGATTGGAGGGTGGGGGGAGAGATTAAGTAACAAAAGGTTTCATGGTACAAAAGCTAAAGGATAAAGAAATAAAGATGTGCTGAGATGGTTGCATAATGCACGTCCAAATGTAAAATGAAGGAATAAAAGAACTAAAAAAAGACAAAAAATTCAAACAAATGGAGGCAGAAGTTGTGATCTGAAATTGTTGAGACCAGAAGATGAACTGAAAAGTGAGGTACTGTTCCTCTGAGCCTCACTGGAATGTGCTGCAGGCCAAGGAAAATCAACATGGAGCAACTTGCCACAGGACACGCAGGGTCACGTTTGTGGGCTTCCACAAAGCAATCACTGAGTCCATATTTAGTCTCTCCTGTTGGAGGGATAGATACTTATGCACAAATAGTTAAACAAAAAGTATTATGGAAAAAATTACTAAAGGAGTTGGAAAAACTATTTGATTTATTATTGTCACATTAATTAGCATACAGTGAAAAGTATTGTTTCTTGCGCACTATATAGACAAAGCATATCACTCATAGGGAAGAAAAGGAGAGTGCAGAATGTAGTGTTACAGTCATAGCTAGGGTGTAGAGAAAGATCAACTTAATATGAATAGCTTAATTCAGAAATCTGATGGCAGTAGATGACCACGGACTTTTGCATTTTTTTCCCGACAGAAGAAGGTGGAAGAATGTCTGGGTGCATGAGGCTGCATTTCCAAGGCAGCAGGAAGTGTAGATAGAGTCAATGAATGGGAGGCTGGTTTTGTACAAATAATGGTGTTGAAGGCTGAGCTATAGTCACTAAATAGGAGTCTGACATAGGTGTCTTTATTATCCAGGTGTTCCAGAGTTGAACGCAAGGCCAGAGACATGGCGTCTGCTGTGGACCTGTTGCACCAATATGCAAATTGTAGCGGATCCAGGCAACCTGGAAGGCCATACTTGACCTACATCATGACTAACCTTTTGAAGCACTTTATAGAACATGGAACACAGAACATTAAGTGCAATACAGACCCTTCAGCCCTTGATGTTGTGCCAACCAGTGGAACCAATCTAATGACCCTCGAACCTAAACTATGCCAATATTATCCATATGCCTATCCCCTGACCATTTAAATGCCCTTAAAGTTGGCGAGTCCACAACTGCTGCAGGTAGGGCATTCCACGCCTTTCTACCCTCCGAGTAAAGAACCTACCTCTAATATCATTCTATAATTACCACCCCTCAATTTAAAGCTATGTCCCCTCATGTTATCCATCTCCATCTGAGGAAAAAGGCTCTCACTATCCACCCTATCTAACCCTCTGATCATCTTGTATGCCTCAATTAGGTCACCTCTTAACCTTCTTTTCTCTAACGAAAATAACCTCAAGTTCCTCAGCCCTTCCTCATAAGGCCTTCCCACCATACCAGGCAACATCCTGGTAAACCTCCTCTGCACCCTTTCCAATGCCTCCACATTTTTTTTATGCGACGACCAGAACTGTACACAATACTCCAAGTGTGGCCGCACCAGAGTTTTGTACAGTTGCAACATGACCTCACAGCTCCAAAATTCAATCCCTCTAACAATAAAACATATACCTCTAACACACCATATATCTTCTTAACAACCTTATCAACCTGGTACCAACTTTCAGGGATCTATGCATATGTACACCAAGATCTCTCTGCTCATCAACACTACTGACAGTCCTTTCATTAGCCCTATATTCCGTACTCCTGTTACTGTTACCAAAGTGAATCACCTCACTTCTCTGCATTAAACTCTATTTGCCACCTCTCAAACCAGCTCTGCAGCTTATCTAAGTCCGTCTGCAAACTGTAACATCCATCCTCACTGTCTACAACTCCTCCAACTTTAGTGTCATCAGCAAATTTACTAACCCATCCTTCTACACCCTCATCTAGGTCATTTATAAAAATGACAAACAGCAGCGGCCCCAAAACGGATCCCTGAGATATACCACTTGTAACTGAACTCCAGGTTGAATATTTCCCTCAACCTCCACCCTCTGTCTTCTATCAGCTAGCCAATTCCTAATCCAAACTGCTAAATCCCCCTCAATCCCAAACATCTGCATTTTCTGCAGTAGCCTACCATGGGGAACCTTTTCAAACGCTTTGCTAAAATCCATATACACCACATCAACTGCCTTACCCTTATCTACCTCTTTGGTCACCTTTTCAAAAAACTCGATAAGGTTTGTGAGGCACAACCTATGCTTCACAAAATCGTGTTGACTATCCTTAATCAGTTTATTTCTCTCTAGATGATTATAAATCCTATCTCTTATAATTCTTTCCAAAACTTTGCCCACAACAGAAGTAAGGTTCACTGGTCTATAATTCCCAGGATGGTCTCTAACTCCCCTCCTTGAACAAGGAATCAACATTTGCTATCCTCCAGTCTTCCAGCACTATACCTGTAGCCAATGACAACATGAAAATCAAAACCAAAAGCTCTGCAATCTTCTCCCTAGCCTCTCAAAGAATCCTAGGGTAAGTCCCATCTGACCCAAGGGACTTATTTATTTTCATACTCTCAAGAATTGCTAACACCTCCTCCATATGTACCTCAAACCATTTAGTCTAAAAGCCCATATCTCAGTATTCTTCTCGACTACATTGACTTTTTCCTGCGTGAATACTGATGAAGAATATTCATTCAGTGCCTCTCCTATCTCTTCATGCTCCACACACAACTTCCACCACTGTCTCTGACTAGTCCTTATCTTGCCCTAACTAATTTTTTATTCTTGACATATCTATAGAAAGCTTTAGGGTTCTCAAGGAGATGATCTTCTCATCTCATTTGGCAGATGAGAAGACTATCTGCCAAAGTCTTCTCATGTCCTCTTCCAGCTCTTCTTAACTCTCTTTTTAATAGTGATGGATAGTGATGGATGTCAGGGTCACCAATGATGTCATTAAGGTGCACTGTCTTTTCTTTGGTAGAGGGAGATGGTCATCTTTGTGAAAGAAAGGGACCTCAGACTGGTGTAAAAAGGTTAAAAGATGCCTGCTGATACCCCTACAGGCTGGTCCACGCAGGATCTGAGTGTTTGTCCAGATACCCCATCTGGACCAGTCACTTTCTATGGGTTGACTTTCGAGAAGGCTGTTCTGATGTCTACGACGATGACCTTGAATACAGGTTCATACGAGGTTTCCAGGGTGCACGGCATGCTTTCGTTGACTTCTTGCTCAAAACAGACATAGAATGCATTGGGCTCATTGGGGAGGACTGCATTGGTGCCAGCTATTCTACATGCCTTCATTTTGTAGCTTGTTATGTCTTGCAGTGGGAGTCTTTGTGGCTAGCTTGGGACTCCAGCTTGGTCTGATATTGTCTTGATGTCTTTGGTAGAAATCTGTAGATTGTATCTGGGTCCTACTACATAAAAACATGACTTACTCTGGGTCATTCAGCAAGACTTCTTGACGACAGCCTAAAAATATATTAGCCTTCGAAGCAGCGCAGCGGAGATCACTGGAGTGTTATCAGGGATAAAGTTGTGCTAAAGGATGTGGTATTGAAAAACAAGCTGAGGTTGGTCCTTTTCAATAGAGCAGAAGGGCAGATGATTAATGACCTGATGGAAGTATTCAAGTTATGATAAGGGAAATACTAATAATTGTTTTCACTGCTTAATTTAATGTCACAAGGAGAACAGAAAAGAATTCATGAAGAAGTTAGAAAACATTTGTACACAGGAGGATGTTAAATTCTGTCACAAACTGTTATTGGAGAATCAATAAATTCCAAAATGGGAATTAGACAGTTGTTTCAAAAAGAATATGTACAGAATGAGCTGGAAAATGGAATGAATCTTTGATGGCGCTTGTGGGGAAAAAAATAGATTTGAAAGGCCAAATGTTTCTTCACAATCATGCTCAGCTTCTCAACAAATTCCTCCAGTCAACTTCACATGGGAAAAAAATGTTACCTTTTAAATTTCAAATTACTCCCCTTATTAAAGGAAATTACAGAAATTTAGAATATATTTCATTTTCACCTATAGAAAGGAATTGCTTTGAACAAAAGTGCTAGTCCTACTTTCCTTCATCTTTGAGTATACCCAATACTGCAGCCTGTCCACAAAATAATGATAATGTCTTCATGTCAAAGGTTCAATGTGTGACTTTTCTACTACATGAAGGAATGTTCGCATATCTGGTGCATATGCAGAAATAGGATCATAAGATGGTGCAGCACAGAAACACAACAGAGCTGGTGTTAGACACAAGTGTAGACTGTCTACATATTGAAAGGCTGCTAATGTTAACGAGCTCATTTAACAGCAATCTTAAATGAAACTCTTCAGACCGCAAGACATCTGTTCCTTTTAAAATTAGATTAATTACCAACCTTTTGGAGTGTCATCATTCTTAAAGTTGAAGAAACTGTTACATGTTCAGGAATATGCTCAGGATAACAAGAGGAAGAGATAACAAGAAAGATGGCAGTTCTGGTATTGAAGACATGATATTAGGCTACATTGGCTCCCATTTCCCATGGGCTATTAAAACAATTTCATCAAACACACCCAATGGAGGCCTGGCCACACTTAACACAGCTGGACCAGAAGAAATGCTTAAGGACTTTGCATTCACTAAATAAATCAATAAATAACCAGGCAGATATACAAGTTCTTCTCCCAAAGACTGCAAAGCAGGGTGATTTTTTAAAGATACTCATCCTAATAACAGAAATATGGTCTGGAAGGCAATATGATAGGCAATATTATATGCTAGAACTTTAGAAAGCCACTCTCAGGAGGGCAATATGGAGCAATCAGAATAACTGCCCCTTCATTTCAAATTTTTCCAAGATTTTGGGAGTCTAAAAAAAGCTACGGGTGTGTAAAATCTTCCAATCTCAGGAGAACGGACAGTCAGGCAACCATATCAGTCTCCAAAATCATAATAACATAGTTTTAAGTGTCACATAGTTTTAATCTCCTGTCACAAATAAGTCCATTTTAGGCAACTTGCAAGTACCAAATCTCATCAGTTGAGTTTATGAAATTGAATACCATGGTGTCCCCAGTTCATACCTATGCTGAATGAGACTATACTGGGTCCTGAAAATCTACCCTAGTTAATGCTCCTGAGAGGCTGATTAAGAAGCTCTGTAACGAGAGATATCAAGTCATAGACCAAGAACCAAAGAAGAGGTAGCACTCGCTCATCAAGATCAATGTGAAAAAAAACAATTCCAGGGAGTATACTTCCAGCATGGCCTTCATCAAATCTTGTTTCAGCTACAACTGAGATTTGTTGCACTGACAAGGACATAGTATTTTGAAAGGCAAAGAGTACCCACTACAGCCCTCTGCTCTTCAAGTCTAAGTCATAGGGAAAAGGTGGCAAAGTGATTAGCATTGCTGTCACCAAGCTTCAGTAGCCCAGGTTCGATTCTGACCTTGGGTGACTGTGTGGAGTTTGCACACACTGCCCATGTTTTTGTGGGTTCTTCTGGGAGCTCCAGTTCCCCCGACAGTCCAAAGTTATGCAGATTAAGTGGATTGGCCATGCTGAATTGCCCCTTGGCAACCTAAAATGTGTAGATTAGATGGATTAACCATGGGAAACAAGTGAGGTCAAGTATAATTTGGTAACCATTACGGGACATAGTTCCAGAATGGTTACAACCAGGAGCTGAATATCCAGGGATGTCAAACTGTTCAGAGGGACCGATAGGAAGGTAAGGGAGGTGATGTAGCTCTGATATCAGGGCAGTAGTGAGAGATGATATAGGTGCTATGGAAAAAAAGGTTGAATCCATTTGTGTGAAAATTAGAAATAGTAAGTAGAAAAAGTCACTGATAGGCCACCAAATGATGACATCATGGTGGGGCAAGAAATAAACAAAGAAATAACTGATGCGTGTAAAACTGGTACAACAATTATCATGGGGGGATTTTAATCTACATATCAATTGTTCAAACCAGGTTGGTCAAGACAGCCTTGAGGAGGAGTTCATAGAATGTATCCGCGATAGCTTCCTTGAACAGTATGTAATGGAACCAAAAGAGAGCAAGCTATCCTAGCCCTGGTCCTGTGTAATGAGATGGGAATAATTAATGATCTTGCAATTAGGGATCCTCTTGGAAGAAGCGATCACAGTATAGTTGAACTTAAAATACAGACAGAGCATGAGAAAGTAAAATCCAATACCAATGTCTTGCACTTACACAAAGGAGACTATAAAGGGGTGTAGGAGAAGTCAGCTAAGATAGACTGGGAGCAAAGGTTTTATGGTGGGACAATTGAGGAACAGTGGAGGACCTTCAAAACAATCTTTCACAACATTCAGCAAAAGTATACATCAGTGATAAGGAAGGACTGTAGAAAAAGATAATCAGCCATGGATACCTAAGGAAATAATGGAGGATATCCAATTGAAAGAAAATACATTCAAAGTGGCAAAGATTAGTGGGAACCTAGAAGATTGGGACATCTTTAAAGATTAGCAGAAAGCCACGAAAAAAGCTGTAAAGATAGGCAAGATGGATTATGAGAATAAACTAGCTCAGAACATAAAAACAGCTTTGGGGGTAAAGTATAATTTGAATGCTAGAGGGAGTTTTTTCACACAGAGGGTGGTGGGGGTATGGAATGCGCTGCCAAGTAAAGTGGTGGAGGCAGGTACTCTGGAGTTATTTAAGAAATACTTAGATGGGCACATGAACAGAATGGGAATGGAGGGGTATAGAAAACTGATTTAAAATAGGGATCATGAGCCTTGGGAGTCCCTGGGAAGTGTGTAAATAGATGATGATATTGATGTACTTGTTTTTATCCTACAGGTGCTTTGGTCCACCTTGTTGTCTAACAAGGGCATACACGCGATGGGTCGTGAGAGGGCTGCTCTTGGATTTTTTTCGAGAGTATCCTAGTGCTTCACGTCGTTAGTGTACGCTTGACCTGGACCATTTGATGGGCAACACGACAGCTCAGTGACTATCGCTGTGCTGTGCAGATACATGGATTTGGGCCTGTGTCTGTGGGAGTTTGCACATTCTCCCCGTGCTTGTGTGGGTTTTCTCCGGGTGCTCCGGTTTCCTCCCACATCCCAAAGATGTGCTCTTAGGCTAATTGGCAAAACAAATTCTCCCTAAATTGTCTCAAATTTGGTTTTTAATCCATAGATCTATAAACGTAGACAGGGATCACGGGTAGAGATGGGAACATCAGGGTGGCGGCGTGGGCTCATTGGGCCGAAGGGCCTGTTTCCCGTGCTGTTTTGTTCTTTGTTCAGATAGCAAAAGTTTCTATAAATATATTAAACGAAAAAGAGTGGCTAAGGTAAATATTGGTCTTTTAGAGGAGAGAAGGGGGATGTAATAACTGGAAATGAGAAAATGGCTGAGGCATTAAACAGGTATTTTGTCTCGGTCTTCACAGTGTAAGACACAAATAACATGCCAAAAATTGATGACAGGAAAGCTATGGCAGGTGAGAACTTAGAAACTATCATTATCATGAAATAGGTAGTGTTGAGCAAGTTAATAGAGCTAAAGGTAGACAAGTCTCCTGGTCCTGGCGGAATGCATCCCAGGGTACTAAAACAGATGGCGGGAGAAATTGCAAATGCACTAATGGTAATTTAGCAAAGTTCGCTGGACTCTGGAAGGTTCCCGTAGATTAGAAAACAGCAAATGTGATGCCACTGTTTCAAAAAAGAGATAGACAAAAGGAAGGTGACAATAGGCTGGTTAGCTTAACTTCTGTAGTAGGGAAATACTTGAATCCATCATCAAGGAAGGAATAGTGAGATGCCTGGATATAAATTGTCCCATTGATAAGATGCAACATGGGTTCATAAAGATAGGTCATGTTTAACTAATTTGGTGGAATTCTTTGAGAACATTACATGTGCAGTGGACAATAGGGAACCTATGGATGTGGTGTAACTGGATTTCCAAAAGTCATCTGACAAGGTGCCGCACCAAAGACTGCTACATAAAATAAAGGTGCCATGGTGTTACAGGTATTAGCACAGATACAGGATTCGTTAGCTAACAGAAAGCAAAGAGTGGAGTAAATGGATGTTTTTCTAGTTGTTGATCAGTGATGTGCCTCAGGAATTAGTGTGGAACCACAATTGCTTACAATTTACATAAATGACTTGGAGTTGGGGACCAAAAATAGTGTGCCAAAATTCGCAAATGACACTAAGTTGAGTGGAAGAGCAAAGTGTGCAGAGGACACTGAAAGTCTGCAAAGGGATATAGATAGTCTAAGCAAGTGGGCGAGGGTCTGGCTGATGAAGTATAATGTTGGTAAATGTGAGGTCATCCATTTTGGTAGGAATAACAGCAAAATGGACTATTATTTATATGGTAAAAAAATTGCAGCATGTTGCTGTGCAGAGGGATTTAGGTGTCCTTGTGCAGGAATCTCAAGGAGTTGGTTTGCAAGTGGAGTTTAAAAACAGCGAGGTTATGTTGCAGCTGTATAAGGTGCTGGTGAGGCCACACCTGGAGTTACTGTGTACAGTTTTGGTTTCCTTACTTGAGAAAGGATATACTGGCACTGGAGGGGGGGCAGAGGAGATTCACTAGGTTGATTCCGGAGTTGAGAGGGTTGGCTTAAGAGGACAGACTGAGTAGACTGAGACTATACTCATTGGAATTCAGAAGAATGAGGGGATATCTTCTAGAAACATATGAGATTATAAAGGGAATGGATAAGATAGAAGCAGAGAAGTTGTTTCCACTGGCGGGTGAAATAAGAACTAGGGGGCATGGCCTCAAAATAAGGGAAAGTAGATTTAGGACTGAGTTGAGGAAGAAGTTCTTCACACAAAGGGTTGTAATCTGTGGAATTCTGTGCCCATTTGAAGCAATTGAGGCTACCTCATTGAATGTTCTGAAGACAAAAATAGATAAATCTTTGAACAGTAAAAAATTAAGGGTTATGGTGAGTAGGTGGGTAAGTGGGGCTGAGTCCTCAAAAAGACGAGCCATGATGTTATTGAATGGCAGAGCAGGCTCGAGGGGCCAGATGGCCGACTCCTACTCCTAGTTCTTATGTTCAACTTTCATTCCTCTGTCCATTCAAAGAGATTGTCAACCCAGGAACACAGTCAGGTTGAAGCACGTACTGGAATGGTGTTGGTCCTTCCTGGTATCACTGATATGAACACACTTTACTTCCTTGTCCAGTTAGCATGATCCTGGCAGGCAGATCCTTCATGTCTTCTGAGCCTGGTTAAGAATCCCAGGAGGCGTTAAAGCAAAAAGGTACTGTCTGGGGCATTGAATATCGGTTGGTTAGTAAACGCCTAAAAAATGCTTGAAGCATGATCTTCCTGATTTTAAAGAGGCAAATGTTCTCCTTTCCTGCTTTAGAAAGATTGCCCTGATATCAAGCAAATCTGAAGAAAAATTGCTGAGTACACACTGTTTATAAGGATACTGGCTAATTCAACCGACAAAACAGAACTGATCCTGTAATTGTTGTCATGTTGTTGAAAAAGCCCTTCAGGAGGAGTTAGACTTTAAACTTAAGACTGCATAATACTGAGAATACTGAGAGACACAAGGGAGGAAATTACTGGGGCCTTGAGAGAAATCTTTGTATCCTCACTGACTTTAGGGAGGTGCCAGAGGATTGGAGAATAGCCAATGTTGTTTCTTTGTTTAAGAAGGATAAGCAAGAATAATCCAAATAATTATAGGCTGGTGAGCCTTACATCAGGGAAATTATTAGAGGGGATTCTTCAAAACAGGATTTATCCCCACTTGGAAAGAAGTGGATGTATTAGTGAGAGGCAACATGGTTTTATAAAGGGGAGGTCATGTCTCACTAACTTGATCGAGGAGATGTCGAAGATGATTAAAGGTAGGGCAGTGGATGTTGTCTACTTCAGTATGGACTTCAGTAAGGCCTTTGACAAGGTCTCTCATGGCACACTGATGCAGAAAGTGAAGTTGTATAGGATCAAAGGTGAGCTGACAAGATGGATACATGTTGTGTCTATCGTGTCTAGCTCCTTCATTATCCTATATGTTTCTATAAGATCTCCCCTCAACCTTCTAAACTTCAATGAGTACAGGCCCAGTCTACTCAATCTCTTCTTATAAGCTAACCCCTTCATTTCTGGAATCAACCTTCTGAACCTTTCTGTACTCCATCCAAAGCTATTGTATCCTTTCTTAGACTCCATGTTCTTGTAATGGGATTTAAATTGCAATACTGTACCATTATAAGCATCACCTACAGTGAAACAGAAGTGCTAGCGCACACTGTGAAAACATGACCCTTCAGTTTGGCAAGCTGCCCTGTGGTAAATTATGCAATTTGCCACTAAAATCAATATCGAAATTTTTTCTGTTTCTTTCTCCACGGAGGCTACTTAGTCTACGGAATATCTCTAACATGTTTTGCTTTTATTTTAGAATTCCAACATCTGTAGCATTTTGTTTTTGTACTTTTGATGTTTGAAAAACCTGATTTAAGAAATATATCAGATCAACTGAAGTAAATTACATCTCACTATAAGAACAGACATCTGTTAAGTATTACAGTAATTTTAAAGTAATTTAGCAGCACTAGAGTAGTAACATATTTGGCAATTACTATCTTGGTAGAAGCCAGCACTGATGAAAGCACAGCACTAATCCGTTCTACTTAGATTTTCCAACCCTGATAGGTTTGCACTAGAACCTGTAAGATCTGATTTTGGTAACAAGAAAGCCAAGACAATAACATTTACAGACTACAAAAAAATGTCATGAGACTGAATCTCCAGGAATAAGTCCAACCAGAGTGCCAACTCTGCTGTTTTGATGCAGATTTTTATTCACCAGTTTACAGGATTATATTATGTATGTAAATGATAGAAATCAAGTTCTCCTTTAAACCTGTCGTTCAGGCAGTCAAAGTAACAATGTGCATCCTATGGCAAGCACTAACAATCATACAGTTTATGCAGGGTCTTGATTTCATCTGTTGGCATAATAACAGAATAGGCAAAAAAAAGTTCTTGGCACTTAATGCTTCCTTTGGTCCTGATAAACATTTATCTTGTATTTTTCTGAGGGTATGAACTTAACACTTAAGCACAAGCGGCACCAAGTTGATTCTCTAGAGCACAATTAAAATAGGCGTTAATGGTAGTGGGGATACAAGACAGTTACTCTTATTGTACCCACATTCTGACTCGATTGAAGTACTGAACATATGGTTAACAACTTCATAAATGATCAGGGGCAGAAAGGAAAATTATTCTCAGGATTATTCTAATTGAGCTATTAATTATGTCTTTAAGCAAAAAGAAGCACATTCAGAACCTGCAGCATAATACTTGTAACTTGGCAATCAGCTGCAAGTAGATTTATTATGAGACAGCCTTTAAGAAAAATGCCATGACATACAATCTTAAGATACATAACTTTAATTTGTATGTTATGACAAAAAACTAAAAAGCATGTCAACTAATGCAATTAACTTCAAACAACAATAACAGCTTAACATAATTTACTGCAACATCATTTTTCCAGTAATATTGACACATCTGAGAATAGAATCAGTTAAAAAAGCCATTTATTATGAAATATCCAAAATAAAGTTAGCTTTCTTACAGTATAGAATGTTGAATGATAAACGCTAAAACACCCACAAGCATAAATAGAAGTTCAAGAAAATGGTATTTTTAAGTACCAAATAACTGATGTTACTGATTCTAGTTTATCAGTAAGTCTCACAACACTGGATTAAAGTCCAACAGATTTATTTGGACTTTACCCTGATGTTGAGAGACTTCTTACTGTGCTCACCCTAGTCCAACACCAGCATCTCCACATCATAGTTCGTCAGTGTTTTAACTCAGAGTTTAATAATGCCTAATGGTGAGTCTGTGTATGTTTTCTCGCCTTCCCATTTAGAAAAAAAACAGTAGTACAAATGTAAGTATGCTTTAGCAAAAGAACCATCTGAAGAAACCATTGTGAACTAAATCAATATAATGCAATAGCAAATACTGTGAATGTTGGAAATTTAAAAGGGAAACAAAAGATGCTGTAATTCTCAGCAGGTCAGGCAGCTCTGTGGACAGAGAAGTAGAGTTAATGGTTCAGGTCTGCAGCAAAGCATATGAAATCCTGGGCTTCAAAAATAGAAGTACTGAGTTCAAAAATATGCTAAACTTTTTTAAAGCTCTGGTTAGACCACAATTAGGGCACTATGCTCATTATCGTCACTTTAGGAAGAATAAAAAGTCCTCGAAAGGGGCAGAGAAGACTTACTACAATTGCTCCACAGATGAAGGATTTTAGCTACAAAGTTAGGCTGAAGAAGCTGCAGTTGTTCACCTTGGAGCAAAGGAAATTGAGGTGTTATTTGTTAGAGATGTACAGGATCTAGGGCAACATAGTTACACAGTGATTAGCTTTGCTGCCTCACAGAACTAGCGACCCAAGTTCAATCCCAGCCTTGGGTGACTGTCAGTGTGGAGTTTGCACATTCTCCCAGTGTCTGTATGGGTTTCCTCCTGGCGCTCTGGTTTCCTCCTAAAGATGTGTAGGTTAGGTGGACTGGCCATGGTAAATGCATGGGGTTATGGGGATAGGGTGGAAGGTTGAGCCTGGATAAGACCCTGAGTTGGTGCTAACACAGTGGGTCAAATGGCTCTCCCTGCACTGTAGGAATTCAATGATTGTTGACAGATTTAGATAAGGTAGACCAAAGCTTGTGATACACAGATTATGGTACACCAGTATTAAGCAAGAGATACAAGGCAGACGTGAGAAAGTAAGTTACAATGAGCTAGAATTTGGTGCCCACATATGGAGGACACAGAGACAATCGATTAGTTCAAAAGGATATTGGATAGGCACTTGGGAAAAATGAACTTGCAGGACTACAGGATGAAGTAGAGGCATATAACTGGCTGGACTGCTCTACAGAGAGTGATAAGAATTCAGATGGATGAACGGTGACAGACCAGAAAACATGAATTCTATCTCTCTTCACAGATCCTGCCAGATCTGCTGAGTATTTCCAGCTTTGTTTGCTTTTATGAGCGTAGTACACTAGGCAGAATTTACTATGGGAGTGTTGATTACCATTAGGATTTCCAGTTTTCTGATAACCTTCTCTGATTAAAAATTGTGATTGTTGTTTATTAAAGTTTAGTTTCCAAGTGAAAAGAATAGAAGCTGGAATATTTTCGTGAGTTAAGACTCAGGAATATACTGAAGTATATAAAAATCCTGAGGTCGACAGGCAAGATGAACATCTTGCTTAATAGTCACAGAATCTATGACAAGGGAGTTACTTCAAAGAGAGAGATTAAAACTACTCCAGAGAATGGGGAATGTATGGAACAGACTGCCACACAATTGCTTGTTTCAGCAAATTCAACAACGCTAAGTGTTGGACACGTACATGGAAAGATTGTCGGGATCTTTCCATGTACATATAAGATGCACATGGAAAGATGTTCAGAGTATCAGAGCATTGCAGGTTCTAATTTCCTGGATGCTGGAAAGAACCAGATGGAAGTAACAGAATCCAATCATATACATTCTTAATACTTCAAAAGATAAAAGATGCACTTGTGTCGAAAATAGCCAGTTGGATTTGCAGCTTTTCAAAAGAACAAAGAACAATATAGCACAAAAACAGGCCTCCAAACTTGCGCCACTCATGTGCCCAACTAGACCATTCGTTTGTATCCGTCTATACCCAGTCTGTTCATGTGGCTATTTAGATAAGTCTTAAACAATCTCAGCATGTCCGCCTCAACCACTTTGCTTGGCAGTGCATTCCAGGCCCCCACCACTCTTTGTGTAAAATGCGTCCCCATCACCTTGAACTTGTGACCCCTTGTGTTCATCACCTCCGACCTGGGAAAAAGCTTTCCACTGTTTACCCTATCTATGCCCTTCATAATTTTATACACTTCTATTAGGTCACCCCTTATCCTCTGTCTTTCCAGAGAAAACAATTCCAGTTTGCCCAATCTCTCCTCATAGCTAAGATCCTCTATACCAGGCAATATCCCGGTAAACCTTTTCTGCACTCTCTCCAAAGCCTCCATGTCCTTCTGGTAGTGTGACAACCAGAACTGGACACAATATTCCAAATATGGCCTAATGAACGTTCTATATAGCTGCAGTATCATATGCAAACTTTTATACTCCATGCCCCATCCAATAAAGGCAAGCATGCCATATGCCATCTTTACCACTCCTGTGCTGCCATCTTTAGGGATTTGTGGACTTGCACCCCCAGGTCTCTCTGTGTGTCTATGCTCCTGATGGTTCTGCCATTTATTGTATAGCTCTCCCCTACATTAGTTCTACCGAAATGCATCACTTCTCATTTATCTGGATTAAATTCCATCTGCCATTTCTCCGCCCAATTTTCCAGCCTGCCTAGAGTTTGAGAAAAATATTCAAGTATCAGAAATGGCATGCTGGTTTCAGAAAAATACAGTCATTTTTGAAAAACTATGGGGGTGGAGAAGGAGCAGGAATTTTCTCTACTCTCGACCTGTAACTAAACAGTAAACACATTCTTTTAATTTTTTCAACAAAGAGCAACCAAATAAATTCTTTGCTCTAGTTGAAGAGCATTCGTCAGACAATCTTTCACAAGCACCATTCCCTAAGTCTTAAACAGCAGAGACATCCAATGATAAAATGGTAGAATCCCTATAGTGCATGAGGCCATTCAGTTCATCAAGACTGCACCAACAGTAATCTCACCCAGGCCCTATCTCCATCACCCCAGGTATTTGTTACCCTGCTATTTCCTCTGACACTAAGCAGCAATTTTAGCATGGCCAGTCAATCTAACCCATTCGTCTTTCAGACTGGGAGGAAACCAGAGCATACGAAGGAAATCCATGCAGACATGGAGAAACCCCAAGCAAGGGATCAAACCCAGGTCTGTGGAGCTGAGGTAGCAGTGTTAACCACTGCACCAATTAGGAACAGGAGGAAGAAAATACTCCCGAACCTCTCATTCCAACTAGATCAAGTAAACACTACACTGTGGGTGGAAAGTGACAAATGGTCATCCAGAATTAAAACATTGGGTCTAATCTCTTTCCACAGATGCTGTCAGACCTGCTGAGATTTTCCAGCATTTTCTGCTTTTGTTAAAGACTGCGCTGATCTGCTTTATTCAATGGGCTGAGACCATTCAAAAATCTATGCCCAGCGTTTCACTGTAACATTTCCTTATTATCCCTCCAAGGATGATACTTTCTCTATAACGCATCAAACTAATTGTATATTTATAGAACACAAAGACAGTAATATAGGAATTTATCAATAGCACACAGTACAATCCCTTCTAAAGAATCTAATTTCCTTTTCACTGCCTGAGTACATGTTGCTTCCTCAATTTGTGCCTACGTCTTCCCAAACCCCAATTGAATCCTCGCTGATAAATTTCTGTATTGCCTAAAGCAACAAAGACATCTGAACAAAATCGTGAACTATTTTCTGTTCCAGTGACTACGATATATTATCCATTCCAATCCTTTCATCTATCTTTGATTTGATCGACCAATTGCTCTCTGTCACCCTGCTCAGTGGGTCCACCTTTATTTGGTTCCAAACTAGTGCATCAGATTATGTCTACAGCACCTCTAATGGCTACTCATCATCGCCTCAGGAATTTTAGTGATTCATCAATAAATCCCCTTTCTCTTTTTCATGTGCACATTGCCCCTCAGCAATGACATCCAGAAACATTGGCTCGGTTTCCATACGTACTCAAATTTCACCAAACCGTGTTTCCATCACATCCTTCACCCCTTGCATCGTCACACCCAGTCTAGAACAAGCTGCAATTTCCTTCAGATACACCACTGTTTTCCATCCCTACCACAAATTCCTTGTCTTTTTCCAGTGACTATGTCACATCCTGTACGGCACCTCTCTGTCACAAAAATCACCTCCTTATTAAAACTGTATTGAAATCCTCAATCTACTTTTGTAACCTCTATCCTTGGCTATTCTATTGATCTGAAAACAGGGATTCCAACCTCCACCCTCCATAAATTTCAGCTCATCTTATCGTCCTGCTGCTAGTATCCCACATGAAGCCCAGCTCACCATCACCTCATCATTGGTAGCTGTCCATTCTGCCATTTCGGAACTTTACCACAAACCCCTTCACAGCTTCGTTAATCTTATTTCCTTCAAGAAACTTCAAATGAATCTCTTAATATCTATTTTTGTCACCTTTTAAAACTTTTTGAAGTACCTTTGAATATATTTCTGATAAAGATGCAAAACAAAGGAAGTTGGTGTTGTTTTCTACCTGTCAATAAGAATTACATAAACATACAAAGAACAAAGAACAAAACAGCAAGGGAAACAGGCCCTTCGGCCCAACGAGCCCGCGCCGCCACCCTGATGTTCCCACCTCTTCCCGCGATCCCTGTCCATGTTTACAGATCAATGGATTAAAAACCAAATTTGAGACAATTTAGGGAGAATTTGTTTTGCCAATTAGCCTAAGAGCACATCATTGGGATGTGGGAGGAAACCGGAGCACCCGGAGAAAACCCACGCAAGCACGGGGAGAATGCGCAAATTCCCACAGACACAGGCCCAAATCCATGTATCTGCACAGCACAGCGATAGTCACTGAGCTGTCGTGTTGCCCATCAAATGGTCCAGGTCAAGCGTACACTAACGACGTGAAGCACTAGGATACTCTCGAAAAAAATCCAAGAGCAGCCCTCTCACAACCCATCGTGTGTATGCCCCGCGTTAGACAACAAGGTGGACCAAAGCACCTGTAGGATAAAAACAAGTACATCAATATCATCATCTATTTACACACTTCCCAGGGACTCCCAAGACTCATGATCCCTATTTTAAATCAGTTTTCTATAACCCTCCATTCCCATTCTGTTCATGTGCTCATCTAAGTATTTCTTAAATAACTCCAGAGTACCTGCCTCCACCACTTTACTTGGCAGCGCATTCCATACCCCCACCACCCTCTGTGTGAAAAAACTCCCTCTTGGATTAAGGTATAATCCAAATTATACCTTACCCCTCTCACCCTAAGCCTGTGACCCCTCGTGCTATTTGAGTCCATCCTAGGAAAAAGCTTAACCCTGTTTACTCTATCTATCCCCTTCAAAATCTTGTACACCTCTGTCAGATCTCCTCTAAGTCTACGTCTTTCTAAGGAAAACAGTCCCAATTTGCCTAATCTCTCCTCATAACTCAGACCTTCCATACCAGGTAGCATCCTGGTAAACCTCCTCTGCACTCTCTCCAGAATCTCCATGTCCTTCCGGTAGTAAGGCAACCAGAACTGGACGCGGTATTCCAAATGAGGTCTAACCAGCGTTTTATATAACTGCAACATCAAAGGCCATCTCTTGTACTCTATACCCCTTCCTATAAAGGCTAGCATACTATATGCTTTCTTCACAACCTTCTCCACTTGCTCTGCCACCTTCAAAGACTTGTTCACCTGCACCCCCAGGTCCTTCTGCATTTCTATACTCTTAATAGGTCTACCCTTTATCATATACCTTCCCCCTACATTCTTTCTCCCGAAATGCATCACCTCACATTTATCAGGATTGAATTCAATCTGCCATCTGTCTGCCCAAGCTACCAGCCTATCTATGTCCTGCTGCATCGCCTGACAATGCTCCTCACTATCCGCAAGTCCAGCCATCTTTGTATCATCTGCAAATTTGCTGATCACTCCACTTACTCCCTCTTCCAAGTCATTTATATATATTACAAATAGAAGAGGTCCCAGTACTGAGCCCTGCGGCACACCACTAGTGACTGACCTCCAGCTAGAGAAACACCCTTCCACTATTACTCTCCGTCTCCTATTACCAAACCAGTTACTTATCCATCTAGCTACCTGTCCTTGACCTTCTCGACTAACCTCCCGTGAGGGACTTTGTCAAACGCCTTACTAAAATCCATATAGACGACATCAACGGCTCACCCTTCATCCACCGTTTTCGTCACCTCCTCAAAACATTCAACCAGATTTGTAATGCAGGTCAATCTTCTGATTGCCATCAAGAAAACTCTTAAGAACACTTGCGGCAAAAGGTTATAAGACCTAAACTTTTGATCTTCCCTCTGTCCATATCAAATATTGTCTATGCAGGTAAAATACCACACATTAGCACTCTGTATGACATCCCCAACATTAGCAAAACATGAAGCCTTCAAGGCAAAAAGACATGTCTGGGCACAACACTGGACATGGTTATCATACCACACATAAGACTTCTCAGTATCTGAAACTAGTTTCTTCAAGTACTTCAAAACATTGTGAAGACCTGTTTTCTTCAACAGTTCTAATTTGGAAGCAGCTATAGCAATTCATCCTAACAGCGAGTGAGCTAAAGGCACTATCCGGACTAGGCAAGGACACTGGGTCTCAAACCTAGCCAGACTCATTCTACTGGTTTTATCTACAATGTCAATATGACTGGTCATTCCCAAGTTCTTTTACCCTTTTTAATTGCTTGGTATTTCAGGCCACTCTTGTAAGTGAATCCTAACTTCCTTTCTCTCTCACCCAGATATCTGGATATCTCAGTGTGCTATAGTAGTTAAATCAATAAAGAACATATCTTTACGTGACTTCATTTAGTGTTCAATCCCATGTCTCCACAGGATCCTGGCATCTGGGAAAATAATAAACTAACACTATATTAGGCCTATTTTTAGGCTTCAACTGTCAAACAAGAATGAGTAATAGAACAGGCTGTAGTAACAAAACATTTTTACAGCTGTTAACAGCTTCATAAACTTCTCTTACAAACAGAAAATACTTCATACAACTGAACCTCAATTAATTCTTCTCTATTCTTTTATATCGTTTGCTCAATCTAAGACATTTTCTGGCTCAGTTAATTCTCTTTAGAGGTTCCAGTTAGGTACGGTTCAGAAAAGTTCAGACTGGTAGTTAACTAGTGGATATGGAAGTTTCAAAGGCAGCTTTATGAAGAGCAGGGGAGTTTCACCCCAGTGTCCTGGTCAATATTTATCCCTCAATCAACATCACAAAGAAACCAAATACCCACTGATAATTACGCTGCTGTTTGTGGAATGTAATGGTGCATAAATTGACTGTCATAATTTCCAACAACAGCATTTTCAAACAGACTTCATTGGCTGGATGACACTTTGGGACACCCTGAGATTATAGAAATTATATAAACACAAAACCACAGTGGGCCAAATGTCACCTTCCTGCTCCATAATAAATTTATTTCCAAATCAGTGACTGGATACAGCAATTTCATTATGTATAACTATTTGTTTATTCCTTCACAGGATGTGAGTGTCACTGACTAGACCAGCATTTATCGCTCATCCCCAATGATCCTTGATAAAGGGTGGTGAGCCACACCCGTTTGAACCATTGCAGTCTGTGTGGTGTAGGTACATCCACAGTGCTGTTAGGGAGGGAGTTCCAGGATTTCAATCCAATGACAATGAAGAGACAGTGATATCATTCCCAGTCATGGAAGGGAGCTTGCAGTGGAGTTTCCTTACATCTGCTGCCCTTGCCCTTCAAGGTGGTAGAGATTACTGGCTTGAAAAGTGCTTTCAAAGGATTCTTGGTGAGTTGCTGCAGTGCTTCTCATAGATGATAGGCACAGCTGTCACTATGTATCAGTGGTAGAGGGGATAGCACTGTTGTACAGTAATTAGCACTGCTGCCTCACAGCTACAGGAACCTGGATTCAATTCCCAACTCGGGTCACTGTCTGTACAGATTCTGCAGATTCCTCCTGTGTTTGCATGGGTTTCCTCTAGACGCTCTGGTTTCCTCCCACAGGCCAAAAGATATGCTAGTTAAGTAGATTGGCCGTGCTAAATTATCTCTCTGCGAACGCGAACAGGCACCAGAATGTGGCAACTGGGAGATTTTCACTCCCAGTTATTGTAGTGTTAATGTAAGCCTATTTGCAATACTAACAGACTAAACAATAAACAAATATTGAAGGTAGTGGATAGGATGCTAATCAAGCAGACTGCTTTGTTCTGTATGGTACCAAAGTTTTCAAGTGGAAATGGATTTAACAGAGAAAATGGACAGTATTCCATCACACTCCTGACTTGTACCTTCTAGATGCTGGACAGGCTTTGGTGAGTTGCTTACAGCAGAATTTCTAGCTTCATAGAACATAGAACATTACAGCACAGAACAGGCCCTTCGGCCTTCGATGTTGCGCCGACCAATATAAAAAGCAATGCCCCTCCCAACTAAACCATTCCCTTCTCTTCCATATACTTATCAACTAAGCTCTTAAACGCCACCAAACTTGGCGCATCTACAACTGCTGCAGGCAGGGCATTCCACTCCCGAACCACCCTTTGGGTAAAGCTTCTGACCTGTTCTTCCAGCCATAGCGTATATATGGCTGGTCCAGTTTAGATTCTGAATTTCCTCTACACATCTGCTGGTTAACTGACGTACTATCACTATTAAAAATACGCTCATGTTGCCCGAGCTCCTACGTTTATTTATTTTATTAATAAGTCGTCTCACCATACCGGGTTGGAGTCCAACCGATTTATGTAGAATCATGAGCTTTCGGAGCGCTGCCCCCTCATCAGGTGGTGCAGCGGCCAGTGCAGCTGCGCCACCACCCTGCCACGGTCAGCCCCACTGCGGTCAGCACAGCCATTCCGCCGCTCCACCGCGGTCAGCCCTGCCACAATCAGTCCCGCTGCGGTCAGCACAGCCATTCCGCCACCCCACTACGGTCAGCACAGCCATCCCGCCACCCC
The DNA here is from genome assembly GCA_024679065.1 of Sphyrna mokarran. NCBI lineage: Eukaryota > Metazoa > Chordata > Chondrichthyes > Carcharhiniformes > Carcharhinidae > Sphyrna > Sphyrna mokarran. The sequence continues at coordinate 1,148,965 of JAGIQG010000012.1, read as the reverse complement.
ACCGCGGTCAGTCCTGCCGCGGTCAGCCCCGCTGCGGTCAGCACAGCCATCCCGCCACCTCACCGCGGTCAGCACAGCCATCCCGCCACCCCACCGCGGTCAGCCCCGCTGTGGTCAGCACAGCCATCCCGCCGCCCCACCGTGGTCAGCACAGCCATCCCGCCACCCCACCGCGGTCAGCACAGCCGCAGTCAGCCCCGCTGCGGTCAGCACAGCCATCCCGCTGCCCCTCGGCTGTCAGCCCTGCCACAGTCAGCCCCGCCGCAGTCAGTGTTGCCGCTCCGCTGCAGTCAGCCCTGCCGCAGTCAGTGCAGCCATCCCGCCACCCCACCGTGGTCAATGTCGCCGCCCTGCTGCGGTCAGTGTCGCAGCCCTGCTGCGGTCAGCCTCATCACCCCAGAGATCCTGGTTCAATTCTCAGCTTGGGTCACTGTTCATGTAGAGTCTGTACTTTCTCCCTATGTCTGTGTAGGTTTCCTCTCACAGTCCAAAGATGTGCAGGTTAGGTTGATTGGCCATGCTAAACTGCCCCTTAGTGTCAGGGGGACTAGCCAGGGTAAATACATGGGGTTCTGGGGATACAGCCAGGGTGGGATTGTGGTCAATGTCAACTCAAAAGGCCAAATGGCCTTCTTCTGCACTGTAGGGATTGTACAGATTCTAAGTAAGCTTAAGGAAAAGGAGGCATTAACTACATTATGGATTGTATCAATGAGCTTCAAAACACAAGCAGCACTGACAGTAAAGGCAAAAGCAGTTCCTAACAAAAAATCTGACTAGGTACACCAATCTCCAGTCCTATATTGTTCTCATTATGATACATTCTGCTAACACACAAACATGGAGTAGATCATTTGGTTCCTCGATTGTTGCAATTATCAAATGGTCATTTGCAAATTTGCTGAAGTGAGAAGTCAAGACACTCCATTTAATTCAGGTACAAACACTGTGCAATGTATTCAAATATACCTAATTTTATACAAGATATACAAGTAGACAACAATTGTGAGATTATACCTATAGACAAGATTGCTTCTCCAATAGCAAGAAATGCATTTTCTACTCATTAATCTAATCAATTGTCATAAAGAGTGGGACAAGCAAACATTAAATTGCTCCAACTTTAACATCAGGATAGCTGCAATCGTCATGTTAATACCGTAAGAAGTCTGACAACACCAGGTTTAAGTCCAAGCGATTTATTTGATAGTAAACTCACAAGCTTTCAATGTTTGCCCCTTTGTCGGGTGAATGGAGAGTTCTGGTCTCAGACAGAGCATATAACAACACACAGATTACTTATTAGAATGCGAGTCTTTACAACTAACCTGCTATTCAAGTCTTAAAAGGTGCCAGCAATGTGAGTGGAAAAAACACAAGACATAGAACATAGAACACTACAGCACAGAACAGGCCCTTCGGCCCTCGATGTTGCGCCGACCAATATAAAAAGCAATGCCCCTCCAAACTAAACCATTCCTTCTCTTCCATATACTTATCAACTAACCTCTTAAACGCCACCAAACTTGGCGCATCTACAACAGCTGCAGGCAGGGCATTCCACTCCCTAATCACTCTTTGGGTAAAGAACCTACCTCTGATATCCGTCCTATAACTATCACCCCTTAATTGAAAGCTGTGTCCCCTCGTGCTAGCTTTCTCCATCCTAGGAAAAAGGCTATCACTGTCCACCCTATCTAAACCTCTAATCATCTTATATGTTTCGATTAGGTCCCCTCTTAGCCGCCTCCTTACTAACGAAAACAACCTCAAATCCCTCAGCCTCTCTTCATAAGACCTGCCCTCCATACCAGGCAACATCCTGTAAACCTCCTCTGTACCCTCTCCAATGCCTCCACATCTTTCTTATAATGTGGGGACCAGAACTGCACACAATACTCCAATGCGGCCGCACTAGAGTTTTGTACAGTTGCAACATGACGTTGCGGCTCTGAAATTCAATCCCCCTACCAATAAAAGCTAACACTCCATATGCCTTCTTAACAACCTTCTCGACTTGACTGCCTACTTTCAGGGATCTATGCACATACACACCAAGATTCCTCTGTTCATCAAGACTACTAAGAATCCTACCATTAGCCCTATACTCTACACATTTATTATTCCTGCCATAGTGCATTACCTCACACTTTTCCACATTAAACTCCGTTTGCCATCTCTCGGTCCAGCTCTGCAACTTGTCCAAGTCTCTCTGCAAACTATAACACCCCCCTTCACTATCTACCACTCCACTGACTTTAGTGTCATCTGCAAATTTACTAATCCATCCTTCCATACCCTCATCCAGATCATTTATAAAAATTACAAACAGCAGGGGCCCCAAAACAGACCCTGAGGTACACCACTTGTCACCGAACTCCACGATGAATATCTCCCATCAACCACCACCCTCTGTCTTCTATCTGCTAGCCAATTCCTACCCAATTAGCTAAATCACCCTCTATCCCATACATCTGCATTTTCTGCAGAAGTCTTCCATGGGCCACCTTATCAAACGCCTTACTAAAGTCCATATATACCACATCAACCACCTTACCCCCATCCCCCTCTTTAGTCACTTTTTCAAAAAACTCAATGAGGTTAGTAAGGCACGACCTACCCTTCACAAAACCATGCTGACTATCCCCAAACAATTCATTTCTCTCTAAATAACTATAAATCCTGTCCCTAATTATTCTCTCCAATACTTTGCCCACAACAGAAGTAAGACTCACTGGCCTATAATTCCCTGGAAGGTCTCTCTTCCCCTTCTTGAACAACGGGACCACATTCGCTATCCTCCAGTCCTCGGAACCACACCCGTAACCAACGACGACCTGAAGATCAGAGCCAGAGGCTCTGCAATCTCCTCTCTTGCCTCCCAGAGAATCCTAGGGTAAATCCCGTCCGGCCCAGGGGGCTTATCCAACTTCAAACCCTCGAGAATATCTAGCACATCCTCCCTATCTACTTCGATACCTTCCAGTTTGCTACCCTGTACCTCAGTGTTCTCCATAACTACATTTACATCACCCTGCGTGAATACCGAAGAGAAATATTTATCCAGTACCTCTCCAATCTCCTCAGGCTCCACGCACAACTTCCCACTGCTGTCTATGACTGGCCCTAGTCTTGTCCTAACCAATCTTCTATTCTTAACATATCTAAAGAAAGCTTTAGGATTCTCCTTAATCCTATCAGCCAAAGTCTTCTCGTGTCCTCTCTTAGCTCTCCTCAATTCACTCTTTAGCTCCTTCCTGGCTAATCTATAGCTATCCACTGCACTAACCGAGCCTTCAAGTCTCATCCTGACATAAGCCTCCTTTTTTCTTTTAACCAGCAAATCAACTTTTTTTGTACACCAAGGTTCTCTTACTCGACCATTTCCTCCTCGCCTGACAGGGACATACTTATCAAGGACTCACAGCAGCTGCTCCTTGAATAAGCTCCACATTCCAGATGTTCCCAGTCCCTGTAGTTTCCTAGTCCAATCTATGCACCCTAATTCTCTCCTGATGGCATCATAATTACCCTTCCCCCAGCTATAACTACTGCCCCCAGCTTCATGCCTATCCCTATCCATCAATAAGGTGAACGTAACCGAATTGTGGTCACTATCACCAAAATGTTCACTAACTTCCAAGCCTAACACCTGGTCTGGCTCATTGCCCAGCACCAAATCCAATGTAGCCTCACCTCTAGTTGGCCTATCTACAAACTGAGTCAAAAAACCCTCCTGCACACTTTGTACGAAAACTGACCCCTCTAACGAGCTAGAGCTATAGCTATTCCAATCAATATTAGTAAAATTAAAGTCCCCCTAACAATTACCCTATTACTTTCACTCCTGACCAGAATTGACTTGGCAATCCTTTCCTCAACCTCTCTAGAACTTTTAGGAGGTCTATAAAAGACTCCCAACAGGGTGACCTCTCCTTTCCTGTTTCTAATCTCAGCCCATACTACCTCAACAGACAAGTCCTCATCAAACTTCTAGGTTAAAGAAATGTGTATTGTTTTCAGACAGTACAGTAAGTGAGATTTTGCAAATCTAGGCAAATCACAGGGATTACAGATAGTGCGATGTGAACCTAAGATCCCGGTTGAGGCCGTCCTCATGTGCGGAACTTGGCTATCAGTCTCTGCTCAGCGACTCTGCGCTGTCCTGTGTCATGAAGGCCGCCTTGGAGAACGCTTATCCAAAGATCAGAGGCTGAATGCCCACAAACACTAAGTGTTCGCAAACAAAAACCTGGTGTTGTCAGACTTCGTATTGTGTTTACCCCAGTCCAACACTGGGATCACATTATGTTAATACCTCCAGGGAAGACCAAATAAAAAGGACTTAAAACAGATTGTTCGCCCTTCTCCTTTCCCATCAATTTTCGCTCACACTTTCTCCCAAAAGATGGTGATTCCTTGTTAAAATAATAATTCACAAGTCAGGGATCCAAACAGGAATTTTCATCTGAACACTGACAAGTTCATTGACCCAAGCAAGACTCAGAATTGTTACTAGGTAGTTGCAGACGGACATTTCTAGCAGAGATCACTAAGCAACAATCAGAAACAGGAATCTGAGATGATTTAGCCACCATATCCCTCCAGCACAGTATATTAAGATAATTTGTATTCCCTTTGCCAACTCAGATTGGCCAATTCAAACTACACTGGGGGTAACTGTCTGGCCTTACTGCACCTAGCACATGCAGATCTAAAGAACTAGCTTTCAGCCTGATGTCACATGGTTTGCAATTATTGAAGTCCCTTTCTACTGGCACCAATCAGGCACAAGGCCTAATATTATCTTTAAAGTAGTATTTCAATACGATAGCTTGTTCGACATCAGATTCTCCTGGGATCTTCTGATCTTCAAGCGCAACAGGAGACCTTGGGGTATGGGCGGTTGAGGGGGTCATGAAGAGGTGGAGCAGAGACAGGGGCATATTGGAATATGGGATTGAAGGTGATTTAGCAGTTTGGATTAGAAATTGGCTAGCTGATAGAAGACAGAGGGTGGTGGTTGATGGGAAATATTCAACCTGGAGTGCAGTTACAAGTGGTGTACCTCAAGGATCTGTTTTAGGGCCACTGCTGTTTGTCATTTTTAGAAATGACCTAGATGAGGGTGTAGAGGGTTGGATTAGTAAATTTGCTGACGATACCAAAGTGGGGGGAGTTGTAGACAGCGAGGATGATGTTACAGTTTGCAGAGGGACATAGATAGGTTGCAGAGCTGGGCTGTGAGGTGGCAAATGGAATTCAATACAGATAAGTGTGAGGTGATTCACTTTGGTAGGAATAACAGGCATATGAAATATAGGGCTAATGGAAGGACCCTTAATAGTGTTGTCGATTAGAGGGATCTTGGGGTACAAGTACATAGCTCTTTGAAAGTTGGCACCCAGGTTGATAAAGTTGTTAAGAAGGCGTACGGTGTGTTAGCTTTATTGGTAGAGGGATTGAATTTAGGAGCCGTGAGGTTATGTTACAACTGTACAAAACTCTGGTGCGGCCGCACTTGGAGTATTGCGTACAGTTCTGGTCGCCGCATTATAAGAAAGATGTGGAAGCATTGGAAAGGGTGCAGAGGTGGTTTACCAGGATGTTGCCTGGTATGGTGGGAAGACCTTATGAGGAAAGGCTGAGGGACCTGAGGTTATTTTCATTAGAGAGAAGGAGGTTACGCGGTGACCTAATTGAGGCGTATAAGATGATCAAAGGACTGGATAGCGTGGATAGTGAGAGCCTTTTTCCTCGGATGGTGATGACCAACACAAGGGGATATAACTTTAAATTAAGAGGTGGTAGTTATAGGACGGATGTCAGAGGCAGGTTCTTTACACAGAGGGTGGTGAGGGCGTGGAATGCCCTGCCTGCTGCAGTTGTGGACTCGCCTACTTTGGGGGCATTCAAATGGTCAGTGGACAGGCATATGGATGATATTGGAATAGTTCAGGTTAGAGGGTCCACTGGCCGGCGCAACATCGAGGGCTGAAGGGCCTGTACTGCGCTGTAATGTTCTACGTTCTATGGAAGTGTCCCCATGCCTGTGTTTCAGGTCGGTTCCATTACGGTGCGTGATTGCTTTGCTACCATTCTCACTGTTGTGTTTAGGCCCTGCCCCTCCCAGAACTGGCATGCAATTCATCACTCTCCCAAAAAATAACTAACGCTGGGATAATTGCTGTCCAGATGGCACTTTTTCTCACCATTATGACACTTAGTCCTTTTTAAGGAAAACTGCAGCCACTGAATCCAAGTTCTTGTTCTGTTTGTGGTTAGGTTCAATCTAGGGACTACGTGAAATACTGAGTCATATAACCTCAGTAGTTGAGAAATAAAAGTTACAAATTGTAGCTTTTGAAAGGCAACAAAAGTTTCCATATGCACACAAACAGAAAAATATATTAAAGATTACAGTCATGTTTGGCAATAAGCTTTATGATGGAATTCAATTTTTCATTTCAGAGGGCAAGAATAAATTGCAGGTGTCGAGTCTGAAAACTTTATATTTGTCAACAGAAGCCAGATAAATGGCTGGCAATGCGTTTCTTGTAATTGTCTGTAATTTTGGAACCTTTCCAAATAGTAAGTTTTGTGCTTTCTAATTGGTCCCTGGAATAATCTCTCTGTAGGTTCCTCCATGTGTGTTTTGCGTTCATCCTCTCAGATGTTAATAATTAGGATGTTTTTATTTCCTAACAAAGAACAAAAATGTTAAGTGGTAAAGGCTTTCTTTTTGCTTTCAAATTCAGCTCAATAAATAACACTAATTAAGATGGGTAAATGACACTGCCTGCTATGTTTCTTTCTCAACTAAATTTGCTTTCTGATGCTTAAAAACTTTAAGCTAACTAAAGCTACAGCGTGTGTAATCGTTACAGTTGACTCCATGCAAAAATCCATTCTCTATTTGAAGAAAACACAAATTTTATCTCAATAAGACTTTGGGAATGTACCTGAGCTTTTTGTGCAATCATTTATTAGAATATATAGATTCGCGAAGGATGCTGTCTGCACGCAGCAAAATCTCAGTGAGGAAGAGTAACAATAAAGGAATTTGAAAGCAGGACATCCCTCAGCAAATAGCATCCATAATATCGGGGCTATCGGGATAAGGTGAGATGATGAGGTAGAAATTAGGTCATGATCTTGCTAAAGAGTGTAATATTCCTGAAGGGCCAAACGGCCTACTCCTGTTCTAATTCTCATGTTAGGTGAATCAATTCCAACTTTTATAAACTTTAAAAAGATAAAAAAAAGTTGGATTGAAAGAACATAGTCAATCAAATAGCAGATCAGAAGTATGAGATTGCCTTAATTTACAGATGACGCAGCAGAAATCAATTTGAATTTCTGTAAAATTAATGCTCAGGAATCCACCATTAGGAAATTTGGAAAGCTCGTTTGAACAAACTTTTTAAAACTTTGCCCGTATAGTTTTATGATTTTTTTTACTGCAGTTAAATATTTGCTTTTGTCTTTAGGCCAACATGTACATGAATTGCTAACATTTTGTTTTATACAGTAAAGCATAAACATTTAAGACACAACTCATTATCAAAGCTACTACATGGGACAACAAAAACATTTAGATTTGACTTATGCCTATTGTAACAGGGAATATTCCAAAATGAGAGGTTAAAGGGAATATTCTTAAAGGCAAGAAGAATTGATAGAATCAGAGAACTCTCCCTTCCTTCCCTATGCGGAAAAGAAATATTGATGTTGCAGGACTATGGGCCATATGCACACATTTCTAAATTACTTTTAATAAAACATTGTTAAAATTACACAGCAAATTTCAATAATTTGTCAGTATCAATTTTAAAACACACGTTATTTTGCAATTTGGCACAATTTTTTAAAAATATTTTAAATCTGTGGAGAACAAAAAAAGAGTGGGAAAGAGCAATTCCGGGCATGAAGCTGGGAGGAGAAAAGAGCAAGACTGAGAGCAGAGCTGGTAGCAAAAGAAAGGCAGGTTATTATCTGAATAGCAATGGATTGAGAGGGGAATGTATAACTAGACCCAGTCGTCCTTGTACACCAGTTGCTGAAAGTAAGCATGCAGGTGCATTAGGCAATGAAGAAGGCAAGAACAGAGGGATCTGGGAATACAGATACATAATTCCCTAAAAGTGGTGTCACAGGTAGAGAGGGTCATAAGAGTGCTTTTGGTACAGGGCTTTATAAATCAAAGGATTGAGTATAAGAGTTAGAATGTTATGGGGATGTTGTATAAGACATTGGTGAGGCTGAATTTAGAGTAGTGTGTGCAGTTTTGATCACCTAATTATAGGGAAGCTATAAAGTTGAAAGAGTGCAGAGAAAGTTTACAAGAATCTTGCCGGGACTTGAGAAACTGAGTTACAGAGAAAAATTGAATAGGTTAGCATTTATTCCTTGGAGTGTAGAAGAATGAGGGGAGATTTGATAGAGGTGTATAAAATTATGATGGGTATAAATAGAATGAATGCAAAGCAGGCTCTTTCCACTGAGACTAGGGGAGAAAAACAAATTAGAGGATGTAGGTTAATGGTAAAGGGGGAAAAGTTTAAAGGGAATATTAGGGGAGCTTCTTCACACAGAGTGGTGGGAGTGTGGAATGAGCTGCCAGATGAAGTGGTGAATGTGAGCTCACTTTTAACATCTAAGAAAAACTTGGATCAGTACATGGATGAGAGGGGTGTGGATGGATATGGTCCAGGTGCAGGTCAGTGGGACCAGGCAGAAAAATAGTTCGGCACAGCCAAGAAGGGCCAAAAGGCCTATTTCTGTGCTGTAATGTTCTATAGTAAGCTAGCCTTTGCAGCAAAAGGATTACAGTACAGGAGCAGGGATGTCTTGCTGCAGTTATATAGGGCTTTACTGAGACCACACCTGAAATACTGTGTGCAGTTTTGGTCTCCTTATCTGAAGAAAGATGTTCTTGCTATGGAGGTCTACAGTGTAGATTTACCAGACTGAGCTTTAGGATGGCAAGACTGAAAGATTTAGTCAATTAGGATATTCGTTGGAGTTTAGAAGAATGAAGGGGGATTGCATAGAAACCTATAAAATTCAAACAGGGCTAAACAGGTTAGACGTTCCCATTGGTAGGGAATCCAGAACAGACTAAGGATACTGGTAAACAACTTAGGATTGAGATGAGAAGAAATTTCTTGATTTCTCTCTCATCTCTACCGAAAGTAGTTGAGGCCAAAACGTTACATGTTTTCAAGGAGTTCATATTGCTCTTAGGGCTAGGGATCAAACGGTACGGGGAGAAAGCAGGAAGAGGTTACTGAGTTGGGTGATCAGCCATGATCATAATGAATGGCAAAGCATGCTCATAGGGCCAAATGGCCTATTCCTGCTTCTATTTTCTATGTTTCTATAAATAATTATGTAATAAATATATTAATTTCTTGTTATTGCCTTACTTTTAACAATCTTTATTCTGTGGGGTATGGAACTAGTTAAGTTCCTCTTGTAGAGAGCCAGCAGCGACAACAGGCTTAACGATCTCTTGGGTTGCAATTATTTCAGCAATTTCTGGTACATCTTAAAAACGATCCAAGAGATGAAAGATTTAATGCTCACACAGTAATTGTCCCATTGTAGTTGCAATTGCCAGTTTCAAAGTGTTAACCACAAAACTGTGGACATACCAACACAGTAAGGCAATTTTAAAATGTAATTTTACAAGAAAATTTATTTAAAAAAAACTTGCTTCACATACTGAAAACAGTAACTTGAAGTTTCAAAAAAGCTAACAATAGATTTATCACAAAAAAATATTTTTAATCGCTACCTGTCCACCATCTAAATAATCCAAATTTCTTTTTCATGAGATTTGGGTGTCACTGGCTAGGTTGCTGAAAATAAGCATGCAGGTGCATTAGGTAGTGAAGAAGATAAATGGTAGCCTTCATAGCATTTATTGTCCATCCCTAATTGCCATTTTTTGATTTGATTTATTGTCACATGTATTAGCATACAGTGAAAAGTATTGTTTCTCACACACCACATAGACAATGCATACCGTTCACAGAGAAGGAAAGGAGAGGCTGCAGAATGTAGTGTTACAGTTATAGCTAGGGTGCAGAAAAAGCTCAACTTAATGCAAAGTAGGTCCATTCAAAAATCTGGTAACAGCAGCAAAGAAACTGTTCTTGTGTCGGTTGGTACGTGACCACAGACCTTTGTGTCTTTTTCCCGAAGGAAAAGGGTGGAAGAAGCAATGTCTGTAACGTGTGGATCCTTGATTAAGTAGGCTGCTGCCAAGGCAGCAGTAAGTATAGACAGAGTCAATGGACGGGAGCCTGGTTTGAGCAATGGATTGGGCTACATTCATGACCTTTTATAGTATCTTGCAGTCTCGAGCAAGCAGGAGCCAAACCAAGTTGTGATACAACCAGAAAGAATGCTTTCTATGATGCATCTGCAAAAGTTGGAAAGAGTCGCAGCTGATATGCCAAATTTCGTTAGTCTTCTGAGAACATAGAGGTATTGGTGGACTTTCTTAACTATAGTGTCAGTATGGGGATGAACCAGGTCAGGTTGGTGCTGATCTGGACACCTAAAAACATGAAACTCTCGACTCTTTCTACTTAAGATGGTAGTGAACAAGCATCTTGAACTGCTGTAGTCCATGCGTTGCAGGAACACCCACAGTGCTGTTAGGAAAGGAGTTTGAGGATTCTGACTCAAAACAGTGAAGAAATGACAATACAGTTGCAAGTCAGGGTGGGTTGGTTGCACCTTTAAGGTGAGTTTTCAGATGGTGCCAATCCCAAGCACTTACTGTACTTGTTCTTCTCAGTGATAGAGATCACGGATTTGGAAGATGCTGTCAAAGGAGCCTTAAGTTGCTGCAATGCATCTTGGAAATGGTACATACTAATGCCTCGGTGGTGGATGGATTGATTGCTTGTGGAAATGGTACCAATCAAGCAGGTTGCTGTGTCCTACTGTTAAGCTTCTCAAGTGTTGTTGGTGCTGGACTCATCCAGGGAAGAAGGGAGTATTCCATCACACTTCTGGCTTTGTAGATGTGGACAGGCTTTGGCGAGTTAGCAAGAAGGTTACTGAAATTCTTGATTTAAAAAGATGTTAAACTAATTTAATTATATTGGGATACATTAGTTTTTGGAAATTAAAACAAAAACATTTAAACATTTTTAAAATAGCTTTTAATATCTTCTATCCAAGAGAACATGCTTCATTTTTAAAGCCTCTTTCAAGGTTAGCAAAAACACAATTGTGGAAAATCTAACTATTGACTTATTCATAATGGAGACTTGGCATATTAAAATTCGCACAGATTGCAGAAACAGCAGAAAATTCTGCTACTGCTTGCAATGCTGATATCAGCTAAATTGCAACAAAAAACCACCAGCACAATCAGGCAATAACTCCAGCCCCATGTGGTTTACAATTCAGATTTTCTGCTTAAATTCCAAAAAAAGCCTATCCAAAATTCCAAGACTTTTTTCTCACAAATTCGTAAAATATTTCATTTTAAATTTTGCTTTCTAGATGATTTAAGTCAAAAGCTAGTATTTCATTGAATCACAGAATGACACAGCAGCGAAAGCAACCATTCTGTCCATCACACCTTTGTCAGCTCTATTCAATAGTCCTGCTTTCCAGCTCTTTCTGCAATACAAGTATTCAGCCAATTCTATATATATCATTAGCAGTGAACACAGTAGACCAGGTTATAAGAAGTACAGCACGGTGGGCACAGCGGTTAGCACTGCTGCCTCACAGCGCCAGGGACCACAGTTCAATTCCAACTCGGGTCACTGTCTTGTGGGCTTCCTCTGGATGCTCCCACAATCCAAAAATGTGCAGATTAGGTTGATTGACCATGTTAATTGAGCCTGGTAAAAGAGTATTAGCAGAATAAACACATGAGAATATGATCCGGCTGGTATTGCAGTTGGTGCAGACTCGATGGACCACTTTTGCACTGTCCAGAGATCTATAGACATAGACAGGGATTATGGGTTGAGGTGGGAACATCGGGATGGCGGCATGAGCTTGTTGGGCCGAAGGGCCTGTTTCCCGTGCTGTTTTGTTCTTTGTCCTTTGTAAGGATTCTATGTGTCTTCTACTCTAAATACAAGTAAATTGCTGCATTACCTGGAAGATGTGTTTAATGCACAGTGAGGAAAGAGAAGGTAGAAGGACAAGTGTTGCAATTCCTGTATCTGCATACAGAACTGCAATAGGAAAGGGACAGAGTATTGGGGTGACTGGAAGTGAACCAGGGTATGTGGAGGGAACGCTCCCCTCAGAATACTGGGAACAAAGAACAAAACAGCACGGGAAACAGGCCTGCGCCGCCACCCTGATGTTCCCATCTCTACCCGTGATCCCTGTCTATGTTTATAGATCTATGGATTAAAAACCAAATTTGAGACAATTGAGACAATTTAGGGAGAATTTGTTTTGCCAATTAGCCTAAGAGCACATCTTTGGGATGTGGGAAGAAACCGGAGCACCCGGAGAAAACCCACGCAAGCACGGGGAGAACGCGCAAACTCTCACAGACACAGGCCCAAATCCATGTATCTGCAAGCACAGCGATAGTCACTGAGCTGTTGTGTTGCCCATCAAATGGTCCAGGTCAAGCGTACACTAACGACGTGAAGCACTAGAATATTCTTCAAAAAAAAAAAATCCAAGAGCAGCCCTCTCATGGCCCATCGCGTGTATGCCCCTTGTTAGACAACAAGGTGGACCAAAGCACCTACAGGATAAAAACAAGTACATTAATATCATCATCTATTTACATACTTCCCAGGGACTCCCAAGGCTCATGATCCCTATCTTAAATCAGTTTTCTATACCCCGGAAGGAAGAGGAGAGAAAGACATATTTGGTAGTGGCATCATGCTCAGGTGGGTGGAGTGTAAGGACAAAGGGAGCTTTATGATGGTTCTGAGGGAGGGGAAAGAGTGAGATAAAAGTGAGAGAAATATGGCAGCCATGGTCATCGATCCTGTAAACAATGCAAGGGAGAAATCCTCCATTGCAGAAAAAGGACAACATAACAGAAGAGGCTTTCCACGACTGTAAACTTTAATTATTTTGTTAGTTTCAGTTTTATTTCTTTCAGACAGTAACACACCTGTTCTAGATATGTGTTTTGTTTCTTTTGGTCCTGACAGGCTAATCTTTGGTGCATTCAATCACTCTCATCTTCCAGCCTACCACAGGCCTTCCTTTAGTCCTTGTCACACACACCCACTACTCCAAACTGATTATAACTCTAACTTTTCCTAGTTCAGAAGAAAGGTCATCAGTTTGAAATGTTAACCTTGTTTTTCTTTTCTCCAGCAGCAAAGTCTCCCTAAATATTCACTGTCTAGGCAGCATTAAGACAGGTTTCAAGATGTGAGCTAATATCCTGTGATATGTTTAATTGTGTGGGAAATTTTCCAGACAGTTTTCTGCAATAATCTTCAACTTCACACAGAATACTTCTCAGGCTGTGGCTCGAGTGAAATTAGTCTTGATTTAAACAGAACATTTGGAAGAAAATTAGGGTTGGAATTTTAAAAACTTAAACAAATATTGCATCTTACACATGTTAAACATTAATACAAGTATGAGACCAAATTTAAAATAGAATAAAAACAAAAGTTTTAAAAGCTAATCATGGCAGACTGGTGCAGAAGGTGAAATTGCATGGGATCAGAGGTGAGCTGGCAAGATGGATACAAGACTGGCTCGGTCAAAGAAGACAGAGTGTAGATAGCAGTGGAAGGATCCATTTCTGAACAGAGGGCTATGACAAGTGGTGTTCCTCATGGATCAGTGCTGAAACCTTTGCTGTCTGTAATACATATAAGCCATTCGGAGGAAAATGTAACTGGTTTGATTAATAAGTTTGCAGATGACACAAAGGTTTGTGGATTTGCAGAGAGCAATGAGGACTATGAGAGGATACAGATCAGTTGGAGATTTGGGCGGAGAGATGGTAGATGGAGTTTAATCGGGACAAATGTGAGGTAATGCATTTTGGAAGATCTGATACAGATAGGAAATATACAGTAAATCAAAAGAGTAGTGAGAGGCAAAGGGATCTGGGTGTACAGATAGTAAACTCAGTAAAGTTTTACAACACCAATTTTAAATCCAACCAATTTATTTGATAGTAAATCCGCGAGCTTTCGACACTATGTGCCTTCGTCAGGCAAATGCAGTGTTTGTAAAACTTTACTGAGTTTACCCCAGTCCAACACCGGCATCTCTACATCAGGTGTACAGATACACAGGTCTCTGAAAGTGTCAATGCAGGTGGAGAAGGTAATCAAAAAGGCCTTTATCGGCAGGGACACAGTTTAAAAATTGACAAGTCATGTTGCAGCTTTATAGAACCGTAGTTAAACTGCACTTGGAATATAATGTTCAATTCTGATCTCCACACTGTCAGTAGGATGTGGAGGCTTTGGAGAGGATACAGAAAAGACTTACCAAGATGTTGCCTGGTATGGAGGGCATTAGCTACGAGGAGAGGTTGGAGAAACTTGGTTTGTTTTTACTGGAGCGACAGAGGTTGAGGGGAGACTTGATAGAAGTCTACAAGATTATGAGAGGCATGGACAGAATGGATAGTCAGAAGCTTTTTCCCAGCATGGAAGAGTCAATTACTAAGAGGCATAGGTTTGAAGTGCAAAGGGCAAGGTTTAAAGGCAGATTTTTTACTCAGGGAGTAGTGGCTGCCTGGAACTCATTGTTGGGGAAGGTAGTGGAAGTAGATATGTTAGTGACTTTTAAGAGGCATCTTGACAAGTACATGAATAAGATGGGAACGGAGAGACACGTCCCCAGAAGGGTAGGAGGTTTTAGTTCAGTGAGGCAGCATGATCGGTGCAGGCTTGCAGGGCCAAAAGGCCTGTTCTTGTGCTGTAATTTTCTTTGTTCTTTATTCCAACAATTACTCTGAACAATGATTTTGTATTTTAATTTTTAAAAACCAATTATATTCTTGTTTTGAAGGTTCATTATTCTTCACAAAATTTCTTTGCACATCTACATTTGACACAGCGGAATGAGTGAATGGAGGCACCTAAACTTCAAATCCACAGCTGGAAAAGATTACGGTCTAGAAATGGTCTTGCCAACACTGAAGTGTTTTGCAATGAAATCAGCCTTCTCTTCAACTTCTATTATCTTTGCCAAAACTGTTAAGGAATTTGGACATCCGAACCAGACAGAGGAATGGCAAATCATTTTGTTTTTCAAACTGCAATGAGTGGAATTCTTGAGTGGAAATACATAAATCATTCAGCACCTTAAGAGCAAAGGTTGGTTTATTTCTTGAATGTTGACTCATCAGGACTGGAAGCCACAGCAGATATTTTTGCAATTGTAAATAGGATAAAGGTGATTGGCTAAAGAAGAACGGGTAGAAATTAGTTATGTATCCTGACTCTACCATAATAGGTTGAGGGCAAGGCCGTGGATGTCGTCTATATGGATATTAGTAAAGCGTTTGACCAAGTCTTTCATGGCAGGTTGGTGCAAAAGGTTAAATCTCATGGATAAAAGGAGAGATGGCTAGATGGGTGGAGAACTGGCTTGGCCACAGAAGACAGAGGGTAGCACTGGAAGTATCTTTTTCTAGCTGGAGGTCTGTGACCAGTGTGTTCCGCAGGGCTCTGTACCGGGACCTCTGCTATTTGTGGTTTATATAAATGATTTGGAAGATGGTGTAAATAGTGTGATCAGTAAGTTTGCAGACAACACAAAGATGGTTGGACTTGCAGATAGCAACAAACATTGTCAGAGAATACAGATATAGGTAGGCTAGAAAATTGGGCGGAGAAATGGCAGATAGAATTTAATCCATATAAATGCAAAGTGACATATTTTGGTAGAATTAATGTATGTGGGAGCTATACAATAAATGGCAAAACCATCAAGAATATAGACACACAGAGGGATCTGGGTGTGGAAGTTCACAGATCCTTGAAGGTGGCAGCACGGGTGGAGAAGGTGGTGAAGAAAGCATATGGCATGCTTGCCTTTACAGGATGGGGTATAGGGTATAAAAATTGGTGTCTGATGTTACAGCTGTATAGAACGTCGGTTAGGGCACATTTGGAGTACAGCGTCCAGCTCTGGTCATCACACTACCAGGACATAGAGGCTTTGGAGAGAGTACAAAAAAGGTTTATCAGGCAACATCCTGGTATGGTGGCTCTTAGCTATGAAGAGAGATTGGGTAAACTGGGGTTGTTCTCATAGAACATAGAACATAGAACAATACAGCACAGAACAGGCCCTTCGGCCTTCGATGTTGTGCCGACCAAAATAAAAAGCAATGCCCCTCCTAACTAAACCATTTCCTTCTCATCCATATACTTATCAACTAACCTCTTAAACGCCACCAAACTTGGCGCATCTACAACAGCTGCAGGCAGGGCATTCCACTCCCTAATCACTCTTTGAGTAAAGAACCTACCTCTGATATCCGTCCTATAACTCATACCCCTAATTTAAAGCTGTGTCCCCTCGTGCTAGCTTTCTCCATCCTAGGAAAAAAGGCTATCACTGTCCACCCTATCTAAACCTCTAATCATCTTATATGTTTCGATTAGGTCCCCTCTTAGCCGCCTCCTTTCTAACGAAAAACAACCTCAAATCCCTCAGCCTCTCTTCATAAGACCTGCCCTCCATACCAGGCAACATCCTGGTAAACCTCCTCTGTACCCTCTCCAATGCCTCCACATCTTTCTTATAATGTGTCGACCAGAACTGCACACAATACTCCAAGTGCGGCCGCACTAGAGTTTTGTACAGTTGCAACATGATGCTTCGGCTCCTAAATTCAATCCCCCTACCAATAAAAGCTAAGACTCCATATGCCTTCTTAACAACTTTATCCACTTGACTGCCTACTTGCAGGGATCTATTGACACATACACCAAGATCCTTCTGTTCCTCAACACTATTAAGAGCCCTACCATTAGCCCTATACTCTACACATTTATTGTTCCTGCCAAAGTGCATTACCTCACACTTTTCCACATTAAACCCCATTTGCCACCTCTCGGCCCAGCTCTGCAACTTGTCCAAGTCACTCTGTAAACTAAAACACCCCTCTTCACTATCTACCACACCACCAACTTTAGTATCATCTGCAAATTTACTGATCCATCCCTCAATACCCTCATACAGATCATTTATAAAAATTACAAACAGCAGGGGCCCCAAAACAGACCCCTGAGGCACACCACTCGTCACCGAACTCCACGATGAAAATCTCCCATCAACCACCACCCTCTGTCTTCTATCTGCCAGCCAATTTCTAAGCCAATTAGCTAAATCACCCTCTATTCCACACATCTGCATTTTCTGTAGAAGTCTTCCATGGGCCACCTTATCAAAAGCCTTACTAAAGTCCATATATACTACATCAACCGCCTTACCCCCCTCCACCTCTCTGGTCACTTTCTCAAAAAACTCAATGAGGTTAGTAAGGCATGACCTACCCTTCACGCAACCATGCTGACTATCCCCAATCAATTCATTTCTCTCTAAATAACTATAAATCCTATCCCTAATAATTCTCTCCAATACCTTGCCCACCACAGAAGTAAGACTCACTGGCCTATAATTCCCAGGAAGGTCTCTCTTCCCCTTCTTAAACAATGGGACCACATTCGCCATCCTCCATTCCTCCGGAACCACACCCGTAACCAACGAGGACCTGAAGATCAGAGCCAGAGGCTCTGCAATCTCCTCTCTTGCCTCCCAGAGAATCCTAGGGTAAATCCCGTCCGGCCCAGGGGACTTATCCAACTTCAAAACCTCGAGAATTTCTAACACATCCTCCCTATCTACTACAATACTCCCCAATTTGCAACCCTGTACCTCAGTGCTCTCCACAGCTACATTTCCAGCACTCTGCGTGAATACCGAAGAGAAATATTTATTCAGTGCCTCGCCAATCTCTTCAGGAAAGATGTCCCTGGAAAGACGGAGAATGAGACGAGACCTAACAGCGGTATATAAAATTATGAAGGGCACAATTAGAGTGAACAGTGGGAAGCTTTTTCTCAGGTCAGAGATGACGAACACAACAGGGTCACAGGTTCAAGGTGAGGGGAGTGAGATTTAACTCAGATATCAGAGGGACGTATTTTACACAGAGAGCGGTGGGGGCCTGGAATGCACCGCCAAGCAGGGTGGTGGAGGCGGACACGCTGGGATCTGGATAGCCACATGACAGACTAGGAATGGAGGGATACAAACGAATTGTCTAGTTGGACCAATGAATGGCGCAGACTTGGAGGGCCAAAGGGCCTGTTGTTCTTTGTTCTTTAATGGTCACAGAGCAGCTTATACGCAAAATATTCCAAAACCTGTTCCAGGGTTATACTGATATTTCTGAGAAATAAATAGGATAATGTAAGTATCCAAGTTGGAAAGTGAAGAAAAAGACAAAAAAAAAAAGGGGGTTAAATAGCTTCAAACTAAGGTCTTTAGCAGAAATAAGCAGAAGACAGGAAGACTGTGATAGTTTGAAACTGGTTAAGTCACAGAGCTGCCAAGGTGAAAGGTGAACTATTCCTGAAATTTCCTTTGGGTGGAACAGAGTAGGAGGTCAGAATGGGAGGGAAAGTTGAAACTGAAGGGAATTCACGATCATGCTTAAAGACAAGTGCTGAAATGTTTGGCAAAACAATCACTCACCAACATTTGGCCTCCCTATTATACAGCAGATTGCATTGTGAGCTGAGATATTAGATTGGAGAACATACAAATCACTGTCTCACAAGACTGCAATAGACCTAGATAATGGCTCAAGAGGAGACAAAATTTGATATGTCGCTATGATTGCATGGAAAATTAGCAGAAAAAGAGAAAGCAGAAATGGTGATAATAGCGAACAAGGATATCCCCAAGAGAAAAGAATACATCCAGAGAGCAAATAAGGGAATGAAGAAAGATAATGGCTGGTGGTCATGGCACTTGTGATTGTTGAACATGATTCTATCTGTGCTGTAAGAAGTGGGTGGGAGTGAGTGACATGGGAAATGTAGATGTAAGAAAGCCTTGATCGAGGAACATCAAAAAGATGTAAGAGTCTGAAGTTTATTTACTATGTCACAAGTAGGCTTACATTAACGCTGCAATGAAGTTATTATGAAAATCCCCTAGTTGCCACACCCTGATGCCTGTTCGGGTACACTGAGGGAGAATTTAGCATAGACAATACATCTAATCAGCATGTCTTTCAGTGGGAGGAAAGCAGAGTACCCAGAGGAAACCCATACAGACGCAGGAAGAACATGCAGACTGTGTACTGACCCAAACTAGGAATTGAACCCAGGTCCCTAGCATGATGAGGCAGCATGCTAACCACTGTGCCACCCTGAACCCTTTGAAGATTCACCACAGAAGGTATTGCAATCCTTACAGGCATGCAGACAAGATAGGAAGAACTAAAGTATCGTAGATTTAGGATTGTTTAGTGGATGTCTATAAAGAAAAGTCTAGGATGGAAGGAAGAGAGTATCCAAAGATGTGCAGATTATGTGGGTTGGCCATGCTAAATTGACCCTAGTGACAGCAGCATTAGCAGAGCAAACGTGTGGGGTTACGGGGAAAGGGCGTGGGTGGGACTGTGTTCAGTACAGACTTGATGTACGAACGGCCTTCTTCTGTACAATAGGGATTGTATGATTCTAAGATTAGATGGAATACAATAAGATGAAGGATAATGAAATGTTTCAGGTTGGAATTATAGTAACAATACACTCATTGTGATGGAGGTCAGGGGTAGAATTAGGACAAAGATTTCATCAAGCAAAATAGTCAAATGAGGAGGAAAGACAGACCATGATTCTACAGAAAAAAACCAAAGTGCTGCCACCTGTGGGAAAACCATAGTGGTTCCTGGTGGCATTGGCAGGGTTTCCTAAGTGTGATTCACCCACCTTTAGCATGTAAAAATATGCATTATAGAGGCACATTGACCAACCTGCCTTCAGTGAGATCAGGCTGCTGTTTTTAAAGAGCAGCCTTACCTCTGCATTCAGAGAGAGGTTCCCTGTGCCCCACCAAAGATCCCCCCCCCTTCCCGCTGATGAGAACACTGCCAATCTGTGCCCCACAAGTAAACTAATAGGTCTGCCCCTTTAGACCATGCAGGTGTGACCAGATGCCCTCCTCACCACCCCTGCCCCCCCCCCCCACCCTTTCAGCCTATGTTGATTGACAACTTAATGGTTTTTAGACAGCAGGTAGTCAGCTTTATTTATTGATCTTTCCCTTCATGGTTGACAGCATTTCAAGTACCCTACTGCATTGTTCCTCACCACAATGCTACACAAAAGCACTTAACTGATTGTGAAGTTGCCTAAAGCTGTGACCGTAAGCAGCAGTTGGAGAGTTAGAAGGCATGGACTGAAATCAAGTGCAAATAAAGCTTTTCAAAGGATTTGAAGGATTTCAAAGACTTTGAGCTTTCTACTAAGGCTCAGAGACTTGAAATACATGATGCATTAGAAGAATGGGGCAGAGTGAGCAGCTGTAAAGAGAGGAACCCCCAGTGAAAGTGACTTCTGCTGTCAGTCAGAGGACTTGAAATGTCTGCAGGATCTTACAGAGAGAAAGGGGAATCCCTTCTGCTGATTGGTGCTGCTGGGATTTGGAAGCTTCCAGATGTCCAGGGGATACGGAAATTTTCACAGCTGACAGACAGAAATGAAGATTTTGATCAATGAGATGCCTGAAATTACCATAGCAGGAAGGATATTCAGGCTTCCAGGGCTAGAAGGAGCAAAGTAGCCTATGGTCATCTAGACTTTGAAAACTTTATTTCTGTATATTACCCCTAACTCCACAGACCCTGATCTTGCCTATTAATCTTTCATGTGGCACCCTGAAATCTAGTTATGCCACATCTACTGGTTCCCATTTATCTACACTAAACTCATAAAATTTGTCAAAGAGGATTTCCCTTTGTAAAGCCATGTTCTAGTTATACTATGCTTTTCTAAGTGTATTGTTAAGACTTCCTTAATAATAGATTCCAGCATTTTCCCAATAGCTGATAATAAGCTAATTAGGCAGTCTTTTTCCTCTCTCTCCTTTCTTGAAAAATGGTGTAGCACTTGACATCTGACGACATCATTCCCAAATCAATGAAATTTTGGAAAGTCATAGCAATGCATCTGCTATCACTTTTAGAATCGCAAGGTGCAAGTTATAAGGTCCTGGGGATTTGTCAGATTTTTGTCCTTCAAGTTTCTCCGATGTTCTTTCTGTGCTTATATGAATTTCTTTGCTCCTTTTAGCTCCTAGGTTACTGTCAATTTCTGATATGAAACTGGTCTTTAACTGCAAAAACAGATAAAATGATGTGCAGGTTAGGTGGATTAGCTATGCTAAATTGACCTTTCATGTCAGGGATTAGCAGGGTAAATATGTCAGGTTACAAAGATAGGGTCTGGGTAGGACTGTTGCCAGTACAGGTTCAATGGGCTGAATGGCCTCCTTTTGCACTGTAGGGATTCTATGATTCTAAATTATCTGTTTAATGCATCCACTATTTGTTCATCCCCTATGATCATGGTCATCTCTGTTGGCTCACAGCAGGAAGGGGACCCATGATCGATTCCCGGCCTAGGTCACTGTCTGTGTCTCCATGGGTTTCCTCTGGGTGCTCCAGTTTCTTCCCATAGTCCAAAGATATGCATTAGCCATGCTAAATTGCCCCTCAATGTTAGGGGGGCTAGCTAGGATAAATGCATAGGGTTACAGAGATGGGGCTTGGGTGAAATTATGGTTGATGCAGACTCAATGGGCCGAATGGCCTCCTTCTGCACTGCAGGATTCTATGACTTCTCAATCTCTGCTTCTAAAGGACCAATGTTTAGTTGAGCTGCTCTTTTCCTTTTTATATACTTCTGGAGCTCTTACTATCTGTTTTTACATTCCCGACAAGCTTATTTACATATTAATTTTGTTTATAAATTTTTGGTGTCTCCTGTTGGTTTCTAAAACCCACCCAATCCTCAGACTTGCTACAACTTTTGCAACATTGCAAGCCTCTTCTTTTAATATCCTTAACTTACTGAAAAAGCCACACGATGAGGTTTTGTTTTTCAGTTTTTTTTAAAATGTTGAATTGTTTCTTTAAATGTCTTCCATTGTTCAATCATCACCATGCCTTTCAGTTTATTTACCCAATTAACCTTAGCCAGTTCTCTCCTCATTACTATGTACGTTTAAGTTCTGGTTCATAATTCATTGAACTCCTGCACTGCAGCAGGAGGCCATTCAACCTTGCTTGCACTGACAACTATCCCACCCAGGCCCTATCCTTGTAACCCCATGTTAGCCCCCTGACACTAAGAGGAAATTTAGCATTGTCAATCTACCCATCCTACACATCTTTGGAACGTAGGAGGAAATCGGAGCAGCTCCGGTTTCATTTACAATTCAACTCTCAGAGAAACACAGAAACCCATTTCTTAAATTATTGCACTTTCAGACATTTTTAATAAAAAAGGAAGAAATCCCATTATAATTTCCAGTTTTTTCAATGAAACCTCTCAAACACTTTGGGAAACAAAAAGTTTCGAGTACTCTAAAATATTAATACAACCATACTAAACTTTCAGGATAAAAAGCATACCAACATCACAAACGGTATATGTGACAACTTCACTTAATTCTGGCTGTGAAATATCATCAGATATCTAAAAACTTCCCATCACCTTTTCCCTTATAAATTCCTGTGCTCACAGTTATAATGATATCTTCCTCTGTAAACTTGTCACTATAATTACACCCTCCCCATGGGGTAATATAGAATAACGGCTGGCAGGAGGGTCTAATTACTGCATGTCACAATTACTTAGGTACTATTATAAATGCTGGAATGGGAAATAATAATAGAAACATAAAAATAGCCAGGATCTATGACTTTAAATGAGTCCAAATAAATCTCCAGCTCCCAATTTTACCCAAAGATTTGACTTTTCACGTGCACAAATGTTAGCAAAGAATGACTAGTTAAATGGTGCACACAAATGTGAGATTAGTCAGTCTGCCATGCAAACTGCTGCTTATAAAAAGGTCTTTATGAAATGAGCTTGCGTAGTCTCAATCTCAACAGCCATGTACCTTGAGCACAAAATAGAAGGAATGTCACACTGCTGCTTTTCTGGGTTCTGGATTATACCAGACTTTGAAGAATATCACTGCACTGAATTATATAGGATAAAGCCACAGAAACAGGCCGTTCAACCCAACCAGCCTATGTCAGTACTTATGCTCCAGTTGAGCTACCTCCCATCCTTCCTCATCCAAATCTATCATCGCAACACTCTAGTCTCTTCTCCGTCTTATATCTTTCTAGTTTCCCCTTAAATACACCCACCCTATTCACTTCCACACACTTGTGATAGTGAGTTCCCATTCTCACCATTCTTTAGGTAAAGATGTTTCTTTTAAATTCCCTCAGGAATTCTTGCTGATTATCTTATATTGGTGACCTTGAGTTCGTTATCTCATCTCCTCAAGAGGAAACATGGACTTTGTATCCATTTAATCAAAACCTTTCAGAATTTTAAAGATTTTTCTAAAGTCATCTTTCAGGTTTTTGTTGATGAACGCTGTTTTGGTGATTCTGTTGCCATCAAAAGTAACGGTCGCCATTATGAGCGAAAGCATGACGTCTCAACTCCCTGGCACAGATTTTTGATTCCATTTATTAAGAAGGAAAGGAGAGTGTGCAGAATGTAGTGTTACAGTCATAGCTAGGGTGTAGAGAAAGATCAACTTAATATGAGATAGGTCCATTCAAAAGTCTGACAGCAGCAGGGAAGAAGCTGTTTTTGAATCGGTTAATATGTGACCTCAGATGTTGTATTTTTTTTCCCCCAATGGAAGAAGGTGGAAGGGAGAATGGCTGGTGTGTGTCAAGTCCTCGGTTATGCTGGCTGCTTTTCTGAGGCAGTGGGAAGTGTAGATTCAATTGATGGGAGGCTGATTTGCATGATGGACTGGGCCACATTCATAACTTTTAGTTTCTTGCAGTCTTGGGCAGAAGAGGAGTCGTACCAAGCTGTGATACAACCAGCAAGGATGCTTTCTATGGAGCATCTGTAGAAGTTGGTGAGTTGTAGCTGACATGCCAAATTTCCTTAATCTTCTGAGAAAGTAGAGGTGTTGGTGGGCTTTCTTCACTATAGTGTCAGCATGGGGGGACCAGGACAGGTTGTTGGTGATCTGCACACCTAAAAACACGAAGCTCTCCTGCTCATTTTGATCAGCTGCAAGATATCTTAAACAGAATGGATGAAGCTGTGAAGAGAATCCTGTCAACGGAGAGGGCAGTTTCCTCAGTGGAGGCTCATCTTCATTGCAAGTCTTGCTGCATCTGTACATCCTGGCTGACTTGGGGATATGAGACTGGTGAAGGACTATCCACGTGTCCAGTCTCCCTAAGGGTTCTGGGGATAAATTCTGAGCTGAGTTTGAAAATTGGTGATCCTGCTTTCACAATCTGGATTTGAGCACTAGAGGTTTTAAATTCAATACAGTGCACTGCATCTGGGCTTTGAGTCAGTTGACAGCCCTATCACTGGGCTTATGTGTTCACGTCCTCGGTGTTTGTCAAGAAAGATCGGAGGCGACTGGATGTGCTGGGTCCTTGTCATCTACTGACTTTTCTTTGCCAGAGCTTCAGAAAAGCTCTAGCAGAAGTGCACAGGTTTTGGTGAACCTCTGGATGGCTCCAAGATGTCGCAAAGCCTGTCATCGTTTAGGCCGTTTAAAGCTCCATAGTTGTATTATCTGGCTATTAATTATTAATTCTGAACTTTGTTCCTTTGAGATTATAATCCTGATTTTGAGACTCTCGCTTTTATCCTGACATGGATATGGAGTCATAGAGGTTCACAGCATGGAAACAGGTCCTTCGATGGGAACAGGTCCATGGGAACAGCATGGAAACAGGTCCATGCCACCCTTTTTTTAAACCCTAAGCTAATCCCAATTGCCCAAATTTGGCGCATAGCCCTCTATACCCATCTTAGCCGTGTAACAGTCTAAATACTTCTTAAAAGGACAAGATTGTACCCGCCTCTACTACTGGCAGCTTGTTCCAGACACTCACCAGGCTGTGTGTGAAAAAATTGCCCCTCTGGACACTTTTATACCTCTCCCTATCACCATAAACTTATGTCTTCTAGTTTTAGACTCCCCTACCTTTGGGAAAAGATATTGACTATCTAGTTGATCTATGCCCCTCATTATTTTATAGACCAATAAGATCACTCCCTCAGCCTTCTATGCTCAAGAGAAAAAAATTCCAGTCTATCCACTCTCTTCTGATAACTCAAACCATCAAGTCCCGGTAAATCCTAGTATATCTTTTCTGCACTCTTTCTACATTAATAATATCCTTTCTATAATGACCAGAACTGTACACAGTATTCCAAGTGTGGCCTTACCAATGTCTTGTACAACTTTAACAAAACATCCCAACTCCTGTATTCAATGTTCTGACCAATGAAACCAAGCATGCTGAATGCCTTCTTCACCACTCTGTCCACCTGTGACTCCACTTTCAAGGAGCTATGAACACGTACCCCAGATCTCTTTGTTCTGTAACTCTCCCCAACACGCTATCATTAACTAAGTAAGTCCTGCCCCTGGTTCAATCTACCAAAATGCACCATCTCTCATTTATCTAAATTAAACTCCATTTGCTTTCATCAGCCCACTGGCCCAACTGAACAAGATCCCATTGTAATTGGAGATAACGTTTTTTACTGTCCACTATGCCACCAATTTTGGTGTCATCTGCAAACTTACTAACCATGCCCCCTATATCCTGATCCAAACCATTAATATAAATGGCAAATAACAATTGGCCCAGCACTGATCCTTGAGGCACACCACTGGTCACAGGCCTCCAGTTTGAAAAACAACTCTCTGCAACCACCCTCTGACTTCTGTCAAGAAGCCAATTTTGTATCCATTTAGATACCTCACCCTGGACCCTGTGAGATATACATTTCATCAGGTCCCGGAGATTTATCTACCTTGATGCACTTTAAGATTTCTAGTGCCTCTTTCTGTCTATGTACAATCCTCGAGACATCTGGTATATGGGCACAGAGGCAATTGTCACCTGTTATATTATAAAAGTCAGGATTATCCCCTTAGTTTTAAATGATATTCATCCATTAGTGTGCTCCAACAATAGAACAAAGGAAGCCGTGGTTTGTTTGTGGGTCTCACTTCTGTCCATTGGAGAATATGCAGTGCTGGCAGCAAGGCACGAGGGTTGCGCAGTATCTACCCGGTTTGTTTTTTTCTTGTGCATGTTGTAACCTGTGCATTTACACTGAGGGAGGGCCATTTTCAGTGCCCTTCAGTTTAACTTTAAATGAGGAGCATCACAGCAGGATGGAAGGTGGACGGTTTTGTGTAAAAATGGTTGCTCTGGTCTTATGCGCACCCGTGGGTGCAGAAAATTCCCTTTAGAATTATTGGGGTTGCATTTTTCTTTTTTTTGTTATCATGGGATTTGGGAATTCATACTCATTTCCTGAGATAGTTGACAGATTGTGCATCCTGGAAAAGTCAGCTTTTTTGTTTTTGTCATTGGGTTTCTGGTGTTGTTGGAATGGGGGGATTGTGTTCTGGTGCACGCCTGGGCCTAGCTGGTTTATCCTTGGGTTTCTAGCCTTGTTAAGTTGATTTTTTATTTTGGTTTGGCTGTGCAGATGGCAGCCGTGGTTATTTGATGACTTGGTTCCTGAAATGGACGGTAAGCATGTTATCCACTGGTTAGGATTTCATTGATGAGGGTGAGTAGGGTGTTGATATAGGCTGTGATTTGTTATAGTTAATCTTAGAGGGTATCCCTTATCTTGTCGGGAGGAGGAAGAGGGTGGGATCTCTGCCCGAGAGTTGTTTTTCAAACTGGAGGCCTGTGACCAGTGGTGTGCCTCAGGGATCAGTGCTGGGCCAATTGTTATTTGTCATTTATATCAATGGTTTGGATCAGAATATAGGGGGCATGGTTAGTAAGTTTCTTCTCCTTGTCAGCAGAGTTTTTTAGGTAGAAAACAATTTAATTTTTTTGAATGATAGGGAGCCTGGTCGGTGCCCCTGATATGGCTGGAGAAGGGAAATGTGTTGTGTTGTAAGCCACTGGGGGGGACGTACAAATCCTTGGTGAATGGGTTCCTATATGAGAGCATACGTTGACACACCACATCCTGTAACCATGGTGATATCATAGAATCCTACAGCACAGTAGGAGGCCATTCAGCTTAGCAAGTCTGCACCGGCCATAATCCCACCCAAGTCCTAGCCACATAACCCTATGCATTTAACCCACCTAACCTGCACATCTTTGGACTACGGAAGCAAAGCAGAGCACCTGGAGAAAATCCACAAGAAACTACAGAAAACTCAAGAAACTACAAAAGGTCATGAATGAAGTCCGGTCCATCACGCAAACCAGCCTCCCATCCATTGACTCTGTCTACACTTCCCGCTGCCTTGGCAAAGCAGCCAGTATAATTAAGGATCTCAAACACCCTGAACATTCTCTCTTCCACCTTCTTCTGTTGGAAAAAGATACAAAAGTCTAAAATTACATACCATCTGACTTGAAAACAGTTTCTTTCATGCTGCAGTCAGACTTTTGAATGGACTTACCTTGCATTAAGTTGATCTTTCTCTACACCCAGCTATGACTATAACACTACATTCTGCACTCTCTCCTTTCCTTCTCTATGGACAGTATTCTTTGTCTGCATAGCATAATACTTTTCACTGTATACTAATACATGTGACAATAATAAATCAAATAAAACACAGACACAAGGAGAACGTACAAACTCTACACAGGCAGTGACCTCAACCAGGAATTGAACCTGGATCCTGGTGCTGAGAGGCAGCAGTGCTAATCACTGTGCCATATCCTGTGGTTCCCCTTTCTTCTAGGTTATTCTTTCATTGGTCTGAGGTCCTGGGATGTTAAGTTAGGGTCCAGTTGGCTGTATATTACCCTACCTATCCTGTAGTTCTGTCTCTGTTACCCTGTGAAGGAGGGTATGCACCATGGGGCCATGTGTTCATGACTGTATCCTGTTATCCTGAGATCTTCTAGGAGTGCATCCTTTCTTCATCCATTCAAGAGATGCTAACTGTATTGTTCAATAATTAGAATCCTTTGTACGAGCACAGAACATAGAACACCACAGTACAAACAGGCCCTTTGGCCCACAAGTTTTGCCGATCATATCCCTACCTAGCAGGCCCATCTTTAACCCTCGATATTTGCTGTCTTTTCTGTATTTTTATATGGAATAATGATCACTCTGTACCGAACTAGAATTTGGGGATCTGTTATGCTTTGTGGCATATATAAAATGAAAGCTTCTAACAAAAACATTATTTAAAAATGATTCCTCATCATATCAAATGTACTTTGCCTTTATGTTTATGAAGAAAGGGCACTTTATCAAAGCTATAGAAAGTGAAAAGGATGCCAAGGTATGGAAGAACTTAAAAGTAGATAAATAGAAGGCACCAGGAAAGCTGGCATTGTTTGAAGTAGCTAAGTCACTTTGTCTGAATGGGATGCATTCCAGGTTGCCAAGGTAAGCAAGGATAGAAGGTAGACACAATTTTCCAATCCTTCTTAGGTAGAGGGGTTGTGTCACAGAAATCAATGATTGCAAAATATTATTCAATAAAAGAGAACAAACCCAGCAACTGCGGGTCATTTGATAGTGGGGAAACTTTAGAAGCAATAATCTAGGAGAAAATTAACAGTTGTTTGGACATGCATGGACTAATGGAGAGCCAGTCAAATTTGTTAAGGGAAAATCATGTTTGACTAACTTGATTGAGTTTTTGATATGGTCTCAACGGGCAGCACAGTTGATGTTGTGCATTAGGACTTTCAACAGAAGTTTGAAGTGTCACTTAATAGGCTTATTAATAAAATTAAACTCCTCAGGATAAAAGCAGCAGCATGGATGCAGCATTAGCCAAGGAATAGAAAACAGAATTATCATAATGGCTATTTTTCAGAGTGTAGAAAGATAGATGCCATATAGAGTTTCCCAATATTAGGACTACTGCTGTGTTTGATCCATGTAAATGACTCAGGCTTCGGGCTACAGGACATAATTTCAAAATGTCTGCAGTAAAATGTAAATTAAGTGCACTCGGAAAATAGTAATATACTTTGCAAGAAAGAAAAATTAGTGGAATAGGTGAAACATTATTAAAGTATATCAGTAGTGAAAATAATGCAGTATAATTGGGTGCTGGCACATGTAGAAGCTAACCTAGTTGTCATTAAAAGTTGGCATGTTAATGACAACATGGAGGGGGATCAAAGTCTCTCACTGTAAGAAGCAGTGCCTCACTGCATTCAAATACCATTCTCATCATAAAACTATCACAAATCTTAAACAATGTTTTCAACTAAAATGCCTGCAGAAATATTCTCAAATACAATATTATAGAAATAATTCCCACTTGTATTTTGACCTTTGCATATGATGCCTACCCATATTCCATCTTCACAGAATATTATACATCCGATGGCAAGACAAAGTACCAGACACTGAAGTTCTCTAGAGCAAGTCTACCATCAGTCCACACACTGCCGATGAGAGCGCAGACCCGGTGGGCAGGTCACGTCATCCTTACGTCAGAAGAGCACATACCCAAGCAGCTCCTTTTTGGGGAACTCTCTGCCGAAAGATTCTCACATGGAAGGCAGAAGAAACGTTACAAGGACACACTCAAGGAGGCCTCCTTGAAGTCTCTTGACGTAGACATGACCATCTGGGAAATACTGACACGCAACCACTTTACCTGGCGCTGCCTTATCCACAAAGACTGTCAAGCTTACAAAATAAGGTGCGATGCTGAAGTACAACTTAAGTGCAAGCTGTACAAGTCCAGAGCCACCAGCTCAACAACTACAGTGTCTACAGAAGTTTGTCCAATATGTGCCGGCACATTCATGCCCGAATTGGCCTGATCAGTCATCTTCGGACACACCATAACCAGCTCAAAATGATCAATGGGTGTCGAAGTCCTCATCGATGACGATGGACGAAGAAAAAAGATTGATGCCCACCCAGCTGAGTGTTTCAAACATTCAGAGAGACACATACAAGACTCTTATTTCAGGGTGCCAAACTGAGGTGATCACTGGTTATACAAGTTAGTTTGGCTGCATATTACACTGTAATCTGCATCATCAAAAAGCATCTTCAATCCTGTGGCACCTTTACTCCCAGGTAATCAACTACAGAATACTTTATATTTAACATATGGAATGAATTGGCAGATACTGGACAAAACCATTGAGAAAATAAGTGTGTTTTAAGAGAAAAAAAATCTTGAAGTAATTCCAGAGTTGCTATCTCTCTAGAATTTACTGTTACACATTCATTTAGCTTTGCTTTCATTCCTTAACACATCAGACTTGCCCGATCAGGTAAAATATCTCGGCACCTCGAGGGGATTTGCAATTCTTTGTAAATCAAAATTATTTATCAGTAGCCCAAGTCTTTTCCAGTTAACAGGCCTAATTTTAACTTGCAAATTAGTATCATGATGTGAAGCATTTCCTGTGGCACGATATGGATCAGGACAGTAAAATTTTCCAACTCAAGTATAATAAAAAATCTCTGAAACGAATTTTAAAAATATACAAGGACAGATGGTCAAGATCTAATTCAAGGCTTCCAAACAATCTTGTTGTCAGGTGATTAGTAAACGATTTGAATGTCATTTTTGTAGTTTAGACAGAACATTCCCATACTCTTCCACATAATTAGCTATTGCACCTCGCAGTGTAAGGCTACGTGCTCACAAAATAATTGGGGTGGCTCAGTGGTTAGCACTGCTGCCTCACAATACCAAGGACTTGGCTTCAAACCTGGCCTCAGATAACTGTCTGCGTGGAATTTGCACATTCTCCTGTGTTTGCTCCAAATGCTCCGATTTCCTCCCACAGTCCAAAAGAAGTGCTGGTTAAATGGATCTGCCATGCTCAGCAGGGATAGGGAAAGGAAGAGGATCTGGGCAAGATACTGTGCCAGAGAGTTGGTGAAGAGTTGATGGGCCAAATGTACTGTACTATAGTGTAGGGATTCTAAAATTCCAATACTATTGCTCCCATGGCCCTATTAGAATAAAAAAGTGCATTAAAGCATTCTCATCAATTATATTAATCTGTGCCTCAGTTCAGTATGGGATATAAATACAGATGGCATCGTGGCCCTGTGATTAGCACAATTACCTAACAGTGCCAGGGATACAGGTTCAATTCTGACCTTGGGTAATTTTTTGGAGTTTGCGCATTCTGCCCATGTCTGTATTTAGAACATAGAACATAACAGCACAGAACAGGCCCTTCGGCCTTCGATGTTGCACCGACCAATATAAAAAGCAATGCCCCTCCAAACTAAACCATTCCCTTCTCTTCCATATACTTATCAACTAACCTCTTAAACGCCACCAAACTTGGCACATATACAACTGCTGCAGGCGGGCATTCCACTCCCGAACCACCCTTTGGGTAAAGAACCTACCTCTGATATCCGTCCTATAACTATCACCCCTTAATTTAAAGCTGTGTCCCCTAATGCTAGCTTTCTCCATCCTAGGAAAAAGGCTATCACTGTCCACCCTATCTAAACCTCTAATCATCTTATATGTTTCGATCAGGTCCCCTCTTAGCCTCCTCCTTTCTAACGAAAAAAACCTCAAATCCCTCAGCCTCTCCTCATAAGACCTGCCCTCCATACCAGGCAACATCCTGGTAAACCTCCTCTGTACCCTCTCAATGCCTCCACATCTTTCTTATAATGTGGGGACCAGAACTGCACACAATACTCCAAGTGCGGCCGCACTAGAGTTTTTTACAGTTGCAACATGACGTTGCGGCTCCGAAATTCAATCCCCCTACCAATAAAAGCTAAGACTCCATATGCCTTCTTAACAACCTTATCGACTTGACTGCCTACTTTCAGGGATCTATGCACATATACACCAAGATCCCTCTGCTCATCAACACTATTAAGAATCCTACCATTAGCCCTATACTCCACACATTTATTATTCCTGCCAAAGTGCATTACCTCACACTTTTCCACATTAAACTCCATTTGCCACCTCTCGGCCCAGCTCTGCAACTTGTCCAAGTCCCTTTGCAAACTATAACACCCTCTTCACTATCTACCACTCCACCGACTTTAGTGTCATCTGCAAATTTACTAATCCATCCTTCAATACCCTCATCCAGATCATTTATAAAAATTACAAACAGCAGGGGCCCCAAAACAGACCCCTGAGGTACACCACTTGTAACCGAACTCACGATGAATATCTCCCATCAACCACCACCCTCTGTCTTCTATCTGCCAGCCAATTCCTAATCAATTAGCTAAATCACCCTCTATCCCATACATCTGCATTTTCTGCAGAAGCCTTCCATGGGCCACCTTATCGAACGCCTTACTAAAGTCCATATATACCACGTCAACCGCCTTACCCCCATCCACCTCTTTGGTCACTTTTTCAAAAAACTCAATAAGGTTAGTAAGGCACGACCTACCCTTCACAAAACCATGCGGACTATCCCCAATCAATTCATTTCTCTCTAAATAACTATAAATCCTATCCCTAATAATTCTCTCCAATACTTTGCCCACAACAGAAGTAAGACTCACTGGCCTATAATTCCCTGGAAGGTCTCTCTTCTCCTTCTTGAACAATGGGACCACATTCGCTATCCTCCAGTCCTCCGGAATCACACCTGTAACCAACGACGACCTGAAGATCAGAGCCAGAGGCTCTGCAATCACCTCTCTTGCCACCAATCTTCTATTCTTAACATATCTAAAGAAAGCTTTAGGATTCTCCTTAATCCTATCAGCCAAAGTCTTCTCGCGTCCTCTCTTAGCTCTCCTCAATTCACTCTTTAGCTCCCTCCTGGCTAATCTATAGCTATCCATTGCACTAACCGAGCCTTCAAGCCGCATCCTGACATAAGCCTCCTTTTTCCTTTTAACCAGCAAATCAACTTTTTTAGTACACCAAGGTTCTCTTACTCGACCATTTCCTCCTTGCCTGACAGGGACATACTTATCAAGGACTCGCAGCAGCTGCTCCTTGAATAAGCACCCCATTCCAGATGTTTCCAGTCCCTGTAGTTTCCTAGTCCAATCTATGCACCCTAATTCTCTCCTGATGGCCTCATAATTACCCTTCCCCCAGCTATAACTACTGCCCCCAGCTTCATGCCTATCCCTATCCCTCACTAAGGTGAACGTAACCGAATTGTGGTCACTATCACCAAAATGTTCACTAACTTCCAAGCCTAACACCTGGTCTGGCTCATTGCCCAGCACCAAATCCAATGTAGCCTCACCTCTAGTTGGCCTATCTACATACTGAGTCAAAAAACCTTCCTGCACACTTTGTACGAAACTGACCCCTCTAACGAGCTAGAGCTATAGCTATTCCAATCAATATTAGTAAAGTTAAAGTCCCCCATAACAATTACCCTATTACTTTCACTCCTGACCAGAATTGACTTTGCAATCCTTTCCTCAACCTCTCTAGGACTTTTAGGATGTCTATAAAAGACTCCCAACAGGGTGACCTCTCCTCTCCTGTTTCTAATAGTTTCTAATATTAGTCTCCTCCCAGTGCTCTGGTCTTCCCCACAGTCCAAAGATGTGTTGGTTACGTGGATTACCTTTGTAAATGTGCAGGGTTATGGGGATAGGGTAGGAGGTTGGACTTGGGTGAGATGCTTTTTCAGCGAATTGGTGCAGATTTGATGGGCTAAATGGCCTCTTTCCACACAGTAGGGGTTCTATGCCAAAAGCAGCAACAATCTTTTTCCAAAGGCAGATACATACCTAGATGCTGACAATACAGTGCAAAGCATTTGGAAAACCATTACACTTCTACTTTCAATAATTATTTTCTGAATTTGTATTATTATTATTAATCTGAAAGTATGCAAATATATTAACAAGCACATTATAAGACATGAAATTTGAATTAGGTTTATAATCGTTCTCAATGCAAGTTTTACGAGCAATGTTAATTTAAAATTACACAATATTATAGCTACAAAGTGTTTTTAAATGAAACAAGGATTATTATAGACTTTCTTACTTCCAACACTCATTATATGGTTATAAGAAATATTTCAGATTTCATGTCAAAAAGTGGAACTGGTTAATGTGAGGCACACGTGTATCTTAATCAGGTTAACGTCATTATTCTGAGAACATTGGAACATTCATTAAAACATCAGAATACAGGAAATGTTTTAATAAGCTCTCAGTATGATGGTATAGGGAAACATTGATCATCTGCCCTAACATAGCATGAACTCCACCCATCCACCCACCGTCCATTCAGCAACAGCAACTTCATTTACTCCTGCTATTAACAGTTGATCAATAATTGATCTACACAGTTATAGATCTGACACACAGCTACCCACAAATCCAGGTCTGGCCCTGCCACAGACCCAAAAGAGTTGGCCAGAAACAGTCCCTCTGTGCTAAACATACTCCCCAGCTACTGAAATGAGAACCAGCACATTTTGAATTCCAGTTTTCCCATCATCTGTCAGACTGCTGATCTCATCAGACCTTCTAATTTTAAATCAATGTGGAGCTGTTTAATGTGCACTTTACTACTTGCAGCATGTTACTGTTTAATAGTCAACATGTACATTGGACTATCTATCTTCGTTTTCAAATTACTGGTACCTAGATAAGATGTCTAGCCCCTGAAGAGGCCACTGCTGTTCTACAAAGAGCAGAATGACCTTCAAAAAGAATGTCTAGCACATTAATGAGATGGAGGGAATAAAACAACATTAAACACAACGTGTTCTCTTCAACTGTTAAGAGGTGCAGATATTTGCAATTCTTTGGTAATCTAACTCTACTTTGGCTCTCTCTATTTCAAACGGTTTCCCACTTTTAAAATACATCACTTCACTGTGGCAAAATCACTTGTTCCACTCATTCTGCATACTACTGAGTCATTGGTGTTGGTATTAATCTCGCCTTGATCTCAGGTGAATGATAGCCCTTAAGACAATGACACAAGGAGTACCGGGGTGCACGACACATTGGTGGCAAATGGCAATGGTGTTGCTAGTGTAGCTTTACAAATAAATGGGAACCCGAGAGTCCAATTGCATTACGTATCAATCCCTTGCCAGTGCTGTAAAAAGCTTATCTGGCAATCTGATCACAAATGAAAATTAAATCCAGAGCATTCCAAAGGCTGGAAGATGAGCATTATACAGCTATTAATAATATGACTCCATTTATAATTTTAATTTTAAAAAATATTAGGCTGAACATTTGAGGTTTCTCAGCCCCGCCCAATTCCCATCGTGTGAAAGACTAAATCACATCGTTAGTGGCAGGAAGAGATGGCTGCACGCCAACATTACCACTTACAATGTAATACAACAATAAATTTATTATACTTACCATTTCTTTGTGCACTCTACCATTAATTCTTGGTATGAAGCCACAAACTGAAACTTGGATGCATGCTTCCCTACACGTTGCAGTCGTTTCCAAACTGAAGCCATGATTATTAGGACTTGTTATTGGGCAGATGAGTTCAGGTACAGAATGCAACTTAGATTTTCCAAGTTTATAAATTAAAACCACAACAGTAGATCCTTTATGAGCAATAACATTTCTTTCTCATTGTTCACTTAAGAGAAAAGTCACAAATAGGATGACACATTCCAATGTGGATTGTAAAGTACTCCAGTAACCTGCATGACTGTGGCAGGAAGTAGCTGTCAATGCATTCCTCTTGGGTGAAATGATGTTGAATCATCAGGCCTGGAAACGGAGACACGGATAGCAGTTTAAAATTAAAATGCAACTTGATCATTTTTGTATAACTACAACCACACCACAAAAAAAAACTAGCAGATAACAGTAGAAACATTTCACTAAAATATTTAAACTGATCATGAAAACTATTTTTCTTTCATTTATTTTTGAATGTGACTTCAATCTCGGGCAGTAGGCATATTTTTTATTTTCACCTTTCTACATCAAGAAATTAAATGTTGATCTAAATATTCCTGCACAATATATAATTATGTGTGTCTGGGTTACACCAGGTCAGTAACACTCGCACATTTCTCCCTGAAATAATGTGCATTACTCATTAAAATCTTATCCACTCACTTTTCATCTTTTAAAAATGCACCTAAGTGCTAGAGAAGTTTACACAACAAAGGATTACAATTAACCCAAAGATAATAAAGAAAGAAAATATACTTAAACCATGGCCAACATAAACTCCTGGCAGAAGTCTACAAGACTATGAGAGGCATGGACTGAATGGATAGTCAGAAACTTTTCCCCAGGGTGGAAGAGTCAATTACTAGGGGGTACTGGTTTAAGGTGCGAGAGGCAAGGTTTAAAAGAGATGTAGGAAGCAGATTTTTTTTCACGGAGTGGTGGGTGCCTGGTGCTCATTGCTGACAGAGATAGTGGAAGTGGATATGGTAGTGATTTTTAAGGGGCGTTTTGACAAGTACATGAATAGGATGGGAGTAGAGAGATATGGTCCATGGAATCATAGGGGGTTTTAGTTAAGACAGGCAGCATGGTTGGTGGACCAAAGGGCCTGTTCCTGTACTGAAATTTTCTTTGTTCTTTAGAAATAAATCCCTTTGAACATTTATCACTGCACAAAACTGCAAGACATTTAGGGTACAAAGTAATAGAGCATGCAGGCAAACATATCAAACACAGCCTTGACATTTTCAGCTGAGGAGGTGCACAATCTCAAAAAATAAAATTCCCACTGCACTAAAAGACACTGACCCCCCTCCCCAGCCCCTAAACAGATTCCCCCCTCCTCTGACTCACCTCCCCCTCACAGGGGTCTCTCCCAGTTGCCAGGCCCCGGGCCCAGGCTGCAGCTCCTACCTGCGGGGTTGGGTAGATTGCGGCTCCGAAGCTCGCCCCCACCCGGGCCGCTACTCGGAGAATCAGCGCGGCCTCAGTCCCCGGGCACAGCGCTCGGAGCCGGCGCCATCCTCAGCACGCAGCCCGGGGCTGGGACGGGCTGTGAAGACCGGGCCTAGGGGCAGTGGACAGGGGCGGGGGAGCCGGAAGGACGGCCGGGGCGCGCTGTGAGTGACGGCCGGGCGGAGGGGAGGAGGGGAGGGGGCGACCGGACCGGGCGGAGGGGCGGCGCGGAGCGCTCTCAACCTAACCTGCTGCCGCTCGCTGCGCAGCCTAGCCTGCTGCCCGTCGCTCGGCAACACACCCGCACCCAACAACAATCAGCGGCCGCAGCCCATCGCTGTTCCCAGGGAGAACTGCCAATCAGGCGAGCCTCCTGTTCACTTCCGTTTGTCACATTGGCGCCCAGAGGAAGTGGCGGCGAGGGAGGCGGGGCTCGTTTTTCGACGTCCCCCACAACACTCTCCTCCCCTCTCTCTTCCCTCCCCTCCCCTACTCATCTGCGGGCGACTATCTCCCCTCCCATGTCCCACCCTTTCCCACCCCTCCCCCTCCCCCTGAACTTCAGAGTTGAAGTGAAAGTGATTATCCTTGACATCAAGGTATATACCCAAGTGTGGCATCACGGAACCTTAGCAAAATTGGAGTCGGTGTGAATCAGGGGAAGCCTCTACTGGATGAAGTCATACCTGGAGATGTAGCTGTTGGAAGCCAATTATTTCAGTTTCAGGATATCAGGAATTCTCTGGATGGATTCTTTATCCCAACCATCCTCAGCTGTTTCAACAATGACCTTCTCTCCATCATGAGGTGAGAAATGGGAATGTTTGCTGTTGATTGCACAATGTTCAACACTATTTTTGACTTCTGAGATACTGATGCATTCTGTTCTAATATGCAGGAAGTCAAGGGGGACTGAAAGAAAAGGCAGTAAAGGGAAAAGTAGAAGGCAGAGAAACCAAAGTCAAAATTCAAAAAGGGCCACAGTACAGAGTAGAAAGACTGGAGAACTCAATGAAGGGGTCCAATAAGGCTAAGAGAAATAAAACAAAGGAAAGCGTACAAAACACGAACGGGTGAATGATCTGATAAAGCAAGGCAGAGAGCAAGGGAAGTCCAGATTAAACCGCATTTATTTCAATGTAAGAATGGGCAAGGCAGATGAACTCAGGACATGGAAGGGTATATGATTTGATCTGATTTGATTTATTATTGTCACATACAGTGAAAAGTAGACAAAGCATACCATACATAGAGAAGGAAAGGAGAGAGTAGTTACCATTCACTTATGGGGTAATGAATGTTTGGAAAGAACGGCCAGAAGTAGTAGTAGTAGAGGTGGATACAATTTTGTCTTTTAAAAAGCATTTAGACAGTTACATGGGCAAAATGGATATAGAGGGATCTGGGCCAAATGCAGATAATTGGGACTAGTTTAGTAGTAAAAATTGGGCAGCATGGACAAGTTGGTCTAAAGGGCCTGTTTCCAAACTGTAAACATCGATGAGACTATGAGCTGAACGATATTCAGGCTTGGGCTGATAAGTGGCAATTTCCAATCTGTAGAGACTATTCCCAAATCTAAGGAATTTTGGAAAACCATCGCTAGTGTATCTAATATGTCTGCAACTTTTAGAATCCTAAGGTATAGGTCATCACGTTGCAGGGATTTATCAGATTTTAAGTTTCCTCAATAACGGAGAGTCAGAGGATTCCTCCATTAACCTGCTATTATTATTGAGTTTTGTTGAATAGAATGGATACAGAGATGTTCCCAATTAGAGTCAGATCAGATCTGTGACTCAATATCAGATAGTCATTAATAAATCCAGACAAAAGTCAGCAGAAACTTCTCTAAACAAAGAGTAATGAGAAAGTGAGATTCACTCCACAGGGAGCTGTTGAGGTGAATGGTATAGATATATTTATCCAGCTTCCCCTAAAATATGAAGGAGAAAGGAATGAAAATATGTGCTGATGTGTTGAGATGAAGTAGGATGGGAGGACGCTCATGTGAAGTATCAGCATTGAACTGTTTGACTGAATAGCCTGTTTCTGAGCTGTAAAATTCCCTAAATGGTGTCACGGGGTGAAATTTGAATATACTGTGGCTCTGAAGGTGATCAAGACAAAGTTTTGCCTTTGTCTATTTCTCCACCAGTCTGGTTTTGTTTATTGACAATACAGGAGCAAGATAAATATCTTAAAGGAAAGTTGATGCCTGCGTGTTTCAAGGTAACTAAGATTTCAAAAGAATCAATCTATTTGCACTCAGTTTTGTGGTGTTATTACATAACTTAGTTGTAAATATGAAACAAAGTGAACATAGTCACTTTGACAAGATTGCATAAGACTGTTTTGGAAAGATCCCATATCTCACTGCTGCTCATTTCATTAGTTTTGTGATGGTATATTTTCTTCATTTAAGTTAAAGATTCGCCACTAGATAGGTGTCTGTACAAATGCATATTACACTTTGATTGTTAATACAATGCAGACTTGTTTCTCAGTATAAAAATGTGTATTTTGATAGTGCCTTTTACTTCCTTGTGATGTCTGAAAATGTGTTATAATTAATCATTTATAATATATGAAATACAATCACTGATGTGCTACAGTCAAAAATCACATCTGTATTTGAGTAGATCCC
Organism: Sphyrna mokarran; assembly: GCA_024679065.1. Lineage (NCBI taxonomy): Eukaryota > Metazoa > Chordata > Chondrichthyes > Carcharhiniformes > Carcharhinidae > Sphyrna > Sphyrna mokarran. The sequence goes on along the minus strand of JAGIQG010000012.1, from coordinate 1,109,254 downwards.
ATAACAGCAAATTACTGAATGAAGAGACAATGTATTTGAAGGTGTTGGTTGCAGGTGAACTCCCTTCTTCAAATTATCCATTAAAAATGTTTGTCAGCTGAATAAACAGCAGTTTGTAATACAGCAGCTTCACCAATATGGCACTCCCTCAGTGTTGTACTGAAATACAACTACAGTATACAAACATACAATTCAGGAACAGTGGGCCATTCAACTCCTCAAGTTTGCTTCACCAGTCAATAAGATTGTGGCTGGATTTGATTGGGACCTCAGCTCCATGTTACCACCTAAACACCACCCCGCCACCCACGATTTCCTTGTTAGTCAAGAATCTGTCCACCTCTTCCTTAACAAGATTCACTGACCCTGCCTCCACTCCTCACTTGGGAAGAGAGTTCCAACGATTCATCGCGCTGAGAGAAAAATTTCTCCTCAGCTCCATCTTAAATGGTTTACCCTTACTTTTAACTTGTGCCCCCCAGTCTTAGTTTTCCACAAGGAAACATCCTTTTAGCATCCACACTATCAAGTCTCCTCAGGATCCTCAATGTTTCAATCAGATCACCTCTCATTCTTTTAAACCCCAATGGATACAGGCCCAGCCTGTCCAAACTTTCCTCATAAAATAATCCAGGGATCAGTTCAAAGTAAATTTGGGCTTGAACCAAGTTTTAAGAATTGAGCTTAGGTTGGAAAATACTCCTATTTATCCAATTGTTTGAGATTGTGTTTGGCAAGAGAGCAGTAGGTATTGTAATTTTGAGAGGATGCAAAAGACATGGACAGATTTAATGAGTAGACAAGAATGTAGCAGATGGAATCTAGTGGGGAGAAATGTGAAGCTTCCATCTTAGTCAGAAAGATAGAAAAACAGAATGTTATTAAATAGTGTGGGACTGAGAAATATTGGTATTCAGAGGAACCTAGGTGTTCTTGACCCTATGTTCATGCAGGTTTGGCAAGAAATTAGGAAAGCAATCTTTATTCCAATATACTGAAATATAAGAATAATTCATTACTACAATAACACAGGGCATTGGTAGGATTAAGACGTTTGCGGATGACACAAAGATTGGCCATGTGATTAACAGTGAGGTTGAGTGTCTTTGGCTACAGGAAGATATAGACAGAATGATCAATTGGGTGGATAAGTGGCAGATGGATTTTAGCACTGGAAAGTGAGGTGATACACTTTGGAAGGAGTAATTTGACAAAGCAGTATTCAATGAATGACATGATGCTAGGAAGTTGTCTGGAACAAAGGGACCATGAACATGTTAATGATCATGGTCCCTTTGCAGATTTCTCTGCAGATCTCCGAAGGCGAAGGGCATGTTAGTTGAGTGGTAAAAAAGGCATTTTGGACACTTGCCTTTTACCAATCAAGGCATAAATTACAAAGGCAGGGAAGTCATGTTGGAATTGTATAGAACTTTAGTGAGGCCACAGCTGGAGTACTGTGTGCAGTTCTGGTCGTCACATTATCGGAAGGATGTGGTTGTACTGGAGGGGGTGCAGAGGAGATTTGCCAGGAAGGTGCCTGGGATGGAACATTTAAGTTATGAAGAGAGGCTGGTTAGGCTTGGGTTGTTTTCATTGGAGCAGAGAAGACTGAGGGGGCAACTTTTTCGAGGTGTAAAGATTATGAGGGGCATGGACAGAGTGGATAGGGAGCAGCTGTTCCCCTTAGTTGGAGGGTCAGTCACGAAGGGACACGAGTTCAAAGTGAGGGGCATGAGGTTTAGGGAGGATTTGAGGAAAATCTTTCTACCCGTAGATGGGTGACAATCTGGAATGCGCTGACTGGAAAGGTGATGGAGGCAAATTGCCTCACATCCTTTGAAATGTATTTGGATGAGCAGTTGACACATCGTAACATTCAGGTCCAGGTTCTGGTAAATGGGATGAGGTAGGTACATTAGGAGATTCTCATATGTTGGTGTAGACCCGATGGATCAAGGGCCTCTTCTTCATTGTATGATTCTGTGTAATTCGGTGACGAACATGGTGCTGTATAACTGTATCCCTAGCCAGTGCTGCTGGTAATTGTGGCGATTAGAATCCGCACACCTCCCTTCCCTTTCACTTCAATATAGTACTGCAGAATATACAAAAATAACTTACAGAAACAAAAAGAGCTCTTTGTGCATTGTACTTTAAGTGACAATGCAGTTCATTGCCTTCTTCTGGTTTTAACTGATTTGTTATTATGAGTAAGGCACAGTTTGTGATAAGTAAGAAATTGTTCCATTATTAATATGTGCTTGGTATTGAGAAAAATATAAACACAGCTAGTAATGAAAATACATCAGTCAGCAATTACTGCATTATAAATTATTCATGTTGCCATTTTTAATGAGCATTATGAAGAGGAATCTCTGAATTGTGAGACTTAATGATGATGTAGGAACAAAGTGGTCATTTGGAAGATTAATGCCAAAGATGGTGACGTACAGATGATGATTCAACTTATCCAAAGATGCAGCTCCAATGAATAAGCATTAAACTGCAGAATATCTCTTCTAAACATTGAGCAATGGAGATATTCATTATCTATAATTCTTTCAATCGCTGCCCTGATTAAGGGATTATGTCACTTGAAAGTCAGAAATCTTAAAAATACATATTTATAATAATAATGTTTAAACAAAAAGTAACTATTTAATTATGTAAACAGTAATTCAACTCCTTCTGTCCAGTGGTTTTCGGTATTATTATAAAACATCCCAGACATGCCTAAATATTTCATTTGAGTGACTGGGTCACTTTTGGGATTTTGATGCAAAATTTGACAAGGATCATTAACATGTTCTTTTATGTTGAGTATTTATTAACTTATTCTGTGGGCTCCAGAGTGGTGGAGCTCTGTTATGAGAAGGCTTCAGAGCATTTTTATTTCATTAGCAAATCTTTTAAAGGCAAGAAGACATAGAACAGGATTGTCTTGCCCATCCCACCCACAGCCACTAAGTCACTCTTCCAACTGCAATTAAATGACCTTACATTGTCACATATCTTCCCAGTTGTACATTTCCCTGTTGGTGAAAGGGATTACTGATTGGATGAAAGTGCACCTATCCTTTGAGGGATCAGTGTACTTAACCAAATGTGATGAAAGAACATAACAATCAGTATAAATGAAGCCAGCCAAATGTCTGTAATACTGTCACATTCTTTTACTACATTTTTCTTCAATACCTTAAACTTTTTAAGAATGGTGGAATGTGAAACACAATGTGACGTGGGTTTGAGCTTAGAGATATTGAATCTACATTAAGAACCAACAAAAGAAATATTGTTTCTGTGACTACATGAGAGGTTACAGATTTAAAAGCTTTAAGTATGCCATTTGGTTGGAGTGTATGAAGACAATCCTCAGATTTGATCACTTGTTACATTTTTATTTATGTCACAAATCACTTTTTGATACATCAGAAACATATTGATAAGTGGAGGCAGGAAAGGAAGTGACCTGGCACATTACACGATTGAACAATCCAGGATACTTGTACTTTGAACTGGAAAAGTTAGAGAAGAAACAAAGTCAAAGTTTACAGTTATATGGCAGCTCAATATAGTATTCTCATTCAGAAAGTTCTTCAACACAGCGTTTCCATTAAGAAAGCCCCTTGGTATAATATTCTCATTAAATCCCTTGATATATTATTCTCATTTGTAAAGTACCACACAAGCCCTCTGCACATCCTAAAGCAGTTTTGTCTGCTCTTCTGTCTGCGCGTGTGTGTGTGTGTGTGTGTGTGTGTGTGTGTGTGTGTGTACTTTACATCAGTGCGTGTGTCTGTCTTTAAGTTTGTGTGTATCTCTGTTTGCCATTATTTGTATCTGTCTCTAAATTTGTTTATCTTTGTGTGTGTGTGTCTCTGTGTACATGACTGCCTGTGTGTGTGTGTGTGTGTCAGTCTGTCTGTCAGTATGCTGTCTGTATTTGTTTGTCTTTGTGTGTGTCTCTGTCTGTGTGGTATCTGCGCCTGTTTGCCTAAGTGTGTGTGTGTGTCTGTCAGTGTGCTCTGTGTGTGTGTGTGTGTGTCTCTATCTGAGTCAGTATGTCTGTTTACCTTTGTTTGTGTATTTGTGTGGCATTTTTTAAAATAACAAAGTCCAGTTTAGTGAGCCAGTGCTTAGCTTCAGACATGTTTTAGTCTAAATGGGAGGTACTGTCAGCAGATGAAACAGGCAACAATTTGAAATGTCTGTATTTTGAGTCTGGTTTTGTCAGTTACTTGGTAAGGTTCCCCCCTGTAATCTTCCTCCAAGAGATTTTCACAGGAGATGCACATGTAAGTGTAATCAGTGGTACCATTAATTTAAAAAGTTCAACAGATTTCCCTAGTGCTGTAATGTCATGTAAAGTTGCAATGTATGTTATCCCTCAATCTCATTTCAACCAGTTAAATTAATTAACAAGACAATTTGTTTTAGTGGGTGCATGTAACACATGATGTGGTAATGAGGTAAAGGAATGAAAAGTGCTGAGATTGTTTAATGAGGTTGATGAGATGAAGCAATTGCCTTCGGCTTTTGTGGGTTCAAGAGAGAGCATAGTATGTGATTAAAAAAAATCAGCCAGCCTGTTCTTAATTGCTAACCAGGGACTCTGCAGGAAAATGAGGTATCAAGTGGAGATAGAATCAAGGTCAATTGTGATGCTGCTCATGGTCAAATGTCAGCATCAGCAATCTCAGATATTCAAAGAAGAATGGTCACTTGGTAAGGTTACGGGAATGTTATTTTACCCCAGTACATCATTACCTTCAGAACAGGAGAGACCTTATCTGAAATAAAGAGAAACCACAACCCCCTTGCTGGTTTTAAAAGCGAGCCCACGCATCTATTCTAAACAATGCCATTGGCTTTCAGATTTGTGAAAACTAGACAGAATTACAGAATTCCTGCAGAATAACCGGTAAAAATCCATAAAAACCAGTGTAATAAAAATGGGATTTGATGCTGTCACACTCTATAAACCGTGACTCTGACTATTGGGAATAACAGCCCCTGTGTGTTTTATAGTAGGGCTTCTCTTTTCACCCAAAAAACAGCAAGCATTGTAAAATAAAAGCCCCAATCACAAGTAAAAGAAAACTGAATTCGACATAATTTAAAGACAAAGATTCAGTCACCCTAAAGCCACTTTATAAAGGACATATGCTTCTGAATTTATGTTCAGTGCTAAACAGATGATGAGAAACATTCCCAGTCTTAGGTACAAAGTGATGAACTGGAGGCACTCACTATTTGAAGTGAAATGCTCATATTTGACCAATTGTCTGGCCTATAAGAGCTGAATGTTTGCATTGATAATACAATAACTAAGATTGTATCACATGATCTAGCATTAAAACTACTGTTTGTTTTTTGTGAAATATCAGGCAGAAAAGCATTTCTATTACATTGTCAGAATTTTGCATCTGGTTACTTTAACTCAGCTGAAGTCTGTATCCATTGTCCAGCCGAGTTAGTTGGTGTCCATATGGAAGTGTTGGTTACAACCTTGATTGTCCAATTCAAATAATTCTCGCCTACATTTTGACACTATTACCCAAAGATCATTTTGTAATCATTTCTCCATTTAAATTTAACTTATAAATATCATATGAACATCTGTATGGCGGTTAACAGGATACCCAGCCATTTGAAGTATTATTTGGCAGTGTGTAAGGAAGTGTTCTAGTAATAGAATGCCGCTATAGCATAGGGTAATAGCAGAGAATTATCTTGCTATGTGATTGTTTGGGGATTTGAAAGCAAGACGTGGCAAAATATTCTGAGATGAGTCAAATCTAAAGATTTCCAATGCATTTTTTTATGATATTTATTTCAGTGTTTGAGGGACTGACAGGGTGCTACACATTTCACATTGCATTGAACCACTTCACAGCAATGACACCCAATCACAATTATTCAAACTTGTTTCCTAAGGGCACATAAACAGAACACTTTAAATGTCAATGTAGATTAATGAATAGTGATCATGTACAGTGCTGTCTCAACTTAGAATTGAAACAAAGACTAAATGTATACTCTGTTGTGTGGAGAATGCTGGCATAAGTTCCAATATTAACTATTTGACATCCTCCTTGGATGGAGTCAAATGAGCGAGGAGGTCAGGCACTTCACCTCCTGCCTTATTATTAAGCTTTTATTGAGATTGTTCTCTTTGTTCGGAACAGAGCTGGTTTTAAGTGATCTATATTTGGATTGTTAAATCTTAGAAATAGGCTATAGATTTAAGTGGGTTTAATTTAGAGTTTTTGTGTAGGAAAGGGTACAACTCTAGTTAAATTCATGTTAGACAAAGGTATTTGTATGTAGAGGAGTTTATGGTTTCAATTAGCATTGCTGCCTCACAGCGCCAGGGACCTGGGTTTCATTTCAGTCTTGGGTGACTGTGTGGAGTCTGCACATTCTCTCCACATCTGCATGGGTTCCCTATTGGGTACTAAAGCCTCCTTTCACAGTCCAAAGATGTGTAGGTTAAGTAGATTGTTCATGCTAAATTGCCCCTTTGTGTCCAAAGATGTATAGGTCAAGAGGATTACTCATGGTAAATGCATGGGTTTACAGAGATAGGGTAGGCTATGATGAGCAAACTATGAGAAGGTTTCAGAGCATTTTTGTTTCATTAGCAAATCTTTTAAAGACAAGGAGACACAGAACTGGGCTGTCTTGCCCATCCCACCCACAACCACCATGTCACTCTCCCAATTGCAATTAAATGACCTTAGATTGTCACATATCTTCCCAGTAGTACATTTCCCTATTGGTGAAAGGGATTACTGATTGGATGAAGATGCTGCTATTCTTTGGGGGTAAAGGATAGGAAGCCTGGGTTAAAGATCCTGTTTTGAAAAGTCGGTGCAGACCGATGACCAAATGGCCTTCATCTGCACTGTATGGATTCTGTGAGATCAAGTTGTGTTTCTATTGTGCTCAGAAGAAGTTTTCAGTATGAAAAATAAAATATTGGAGAAGGAATGAGTTGTTGCTAGCAAATAGGGGCCTTTTTTAGGGAAATACCTTTCTGAGAATAGTTTTAATTGAGAGTCAGAGCACTCAGATCCAGGAAGCTACAGAGTGAACAGCTCTCAACTTTGTTAGAAGAACAGCCATACAATGGAATAATGGGCAAGGCATCAAATGCCAGAAATCTAAATAATGGCTAGTTAAGGAAACGAGAGAATTTAGAGAATTTTCCAGGAAGCCTGAAGTTAAAGGAACAGAGGAATCTGGAATTAAAACATTGAATATGTCACAGCTGAGAAGAAGGTGGCTTGTGAGAAGCCAGAAATATATCTGAAGTGATTCTATGGTTTGTGAAATCTTACTGTAGCTTATAAAGTGATAATTGAAGTAATTATGGAGCAATTTTTGGCTGGATCTCAGAGTTTGTGTAAAAACATTCAAGACAAAGGAATACTGAAAGGAGAGTTGGAAAACCTGGATTGATCTTTGCTAAAACAGTTGAAAATTTGAAAGATGAGTTGGAAGTAGATCCTTGATGCAAACACTGATGGAAAGCATTGGTTGAAAGAAGATTTTGAAATGTAACTTTAGTGGAATTTGGAAACCCTGATGTGACAATCATCTAAATGGGTGCAATCTATTAAAAGTTGCACTCTTAGGAAGCCTGAGATAGTTGCAAAGCCAGTGAATTTTTGAGCCTAATTATTCTTGTCCAGAGCAAACTCAACATAATGATGGGCCTTTCTACAATGGAGATTGGTGACCTCCTTTATGCAGTACTGTGTTGTGGGCTGAAGCCTGCAATCCCACTTGGCATCAGGTTTTCACAAACAATGTAGTGTATGTAATGTACGAGGTCTTTGGACAATCGCAGGAGTTCTCTGCACTGCCTCTCACTCATTTTGAAATAGAACGTTAGAACATAGAACACTACAGCGCAGAACAGGCCCTTCGGCCCTCGATGTTGCGCTGACCAATTAAGAAAAAGCAATGACCCTCTAACCTAGACCATTCCCTTTTCATCCATAAACCTATCCACGGACCTCTTAAACGCCCCCAAACTTGGTGCATCTACAACTGCAGCAGGCAGGGCATTCCATACCCTTACCACCCTCTGGGTAAAGAACCTACCTCTGACATCCGTCCTATAACTACCACCCCTTAATTTAAAGCTATGTCCCCTAGTGCTAGCTTTCTCCATCCTAGGAAAAAGGCTATCACTGTCCACCCTATCTAAACCTCTAATCATCTTGTACGTTTCAATAAGGTCTCCTCTTAGCCACCTTCTTTCTAATGAAAACAACCTCAAATCCCTCAGCCTCTCCTCATAAGACCTGCCCTCCATACCAGCAACATCCTGGTAAACCTCCTCTGCACCTCTCCAATGCCTCCACATCTTTCTTATAATGTGGGGACCAGAACTGCACACAATACTCCAAGTGCGGCCACACCAGAGTTTTATATAGTTGCAACATGATGTTGCGGCTCCGAAATTCAATCCCCCTACCAATAAAAGCCAAGACTCTATATGCCTTCTTAACAACCTTATTGACTTGATTGCCAACTTTCAGGGATCTATGCACATATACACCTAGATCCCTCTGTTCATCAACACTATTAAGAGTTCTACCATTAGCCCTATACTCTACACATTTGTTATTCCTGCCAAAGTGAATTACCTCACACTTTTCTGCATTAAACTCCATTTGCCACCTCTCGGCCCAGCTCTGCTACTTGTCCAACTTGTCCAAATGGGAGACACTTTGACAGTAAACCCTCAGTGTGACAATTTGCATCTGCTGACTGGTCTCTCTTCCTCACCCTCTTGTCCTCCCCCTGCCCATGTCCTCCTGCCCGGATCTGCATGTTTCAATGCTTTTTCGTCCTTCACCTCCTCTATTGAATGTGGACTCTGAAAAATACGTCATGGAGCCCGGCATCCATTCACAGTTTTGCTTTCTCTTTGAGAGTCATACAGTGTAGGAAAGACCATTCAGCCCATCAAGTCTGCACCAACAATAACAATAATATTAAAGAGAACAATGGTAAAAGGACACAAAAAGGGAAGCTCCGATTGAAAGATCTCTAGGAGATGTGGGCCAGCACACATTTGGAAGCCTTCATTGCATTGTGCTTGATGAGAAAAAGGGAGGCACGCATGCACGCACATCCCACACACACCCCCACTTCCTGCATGGCCTAAGTGGACCTCAGGCTACCCCATCTGCAGACTGCGCTGATAATTATGTACAAAGGTGAATTCTGCCCCTTTTCTCAAGAGCTCCACAAAGCCCACCCCTTATTTCTCCCGGCCCAGCCAGCAACACCCACATCCCAAGAACAATATAAAAATACATTTTTCTTTTGAAGCACACTGCTCTTACCCCTCCCAACAACTGGTGTACATCATACTGCCAAGGATTGCTGCTGCTGTATGCCCACGCTTCTTCTGCATTATCTCCTATCTCTGGCTTCTGACTATAAAGTCCACAAATCCCCTTGAGTGCTTATCAGCTGTGACTCCTTTCCATTTCACAGCAAGAATCTCTGCCTCTGTGACCACCTGTCAGCCTCTGAACTAAAATAGAAACCTTGCCCATTTCCAAAAAGGACTAAGGACAACAGCGATCTCCCAAACTACATCAGCTTCAACCTCTGAGTGATTCCTCGCTAATGTGCCACAGTAACAAGCCCCCACCCTATATTCTGGGCTCTGTGAGTATCTCTTTCTAGTAAACAAGAATAGTATCACTTTGACCCCCTTGTTTGTGAGCTCTTCAGTCTTGTTGAGATCCTGCTTCCCTCCCCTCAGTCTCCCTTCTGCCTTTCATTGTTCATCTTCCTCATCCACCTCCTTGCCCCTCTGCCCACCATCAGACCCTCTCATCTTCCCTCCCCATCGCTCTTACACAGCCTTCATTGCTCCCATTTGTCATTATCAGCTCCCTCTTCCTCACCTCACACCCCACCCCTGTTTGAAATTCGATCCATTGGAATGGAGGTTGCATGAGACCCACACTCTGTGATGTGCAGATAGACAATGGTGTAGAATCATAGAATCCATTTGGCCCATCGAGTCTCTACCGACCACAGTCCCACCCAGACTCTATCCCCATAATCCCATACATTTATACTAGTTAATCCCCCTAACCTAAGGGGCAACTTAGCATGGCCAAGTCACCTAACTTGCATACCTTTGGACTGTGGGAGAAAACCAGAGAACCCAGAAGAAACCCATGCAGACATGGGGAAAATGTACAAACTTCACACAGACAGTCATGTAAGCCAGGAATTGAACCTGGGTTTCTGGCGCTATGAGGCAGCAGTGCTAATCAGTGTGCCACCCTGTATGACAACAGGAGCAGCAGACCCTGACATTGGCCAATCCTGGGCACATGAATCCAGCAGCACAGAGCTGTCCATAAGGGTCATCTTGGCATGGAGCTGAAGGGCAGGAACCACTCTGCCCCACAGAATGGTGTTCAGTGCCACAGGTAGGTTGTGTTTGTTACACTCACCTCAAAGTGTCTTGTGAATTGAGGTCAGCCTTGTGCACATGACTTGTTTAAACAGATTTGAGGCTGACGTTATTCCCTATTGCTGTGATACAGATTGGGAAGCTGATGAGATTCCAGTGGGCAGCTATTTTAATGAGAATGCATGAGGTGCTAATGAATGTAAATAGTAGTCACAACACCTGCTAGCGGAGGAGACGACCTATCATTAATCCTGGGAGAAATTCAAACTGTCTTAACGCTGGTGGGTTTTTGGTTTTTTGGCTCCCGCCAGAATCTCTGTTCCCGTCGACCATCAAAACTCACCCTGGGCGGGATGAGAGAATTCCATTAATCAGTGCACCATTGTACCAGTGAGTAGCTTGTCCAAGAAATCTGTTAAATTGCCTTTTTTTAATTTGAAAATCAAATGTGCACAAATGTGAACCATTTGCTGAGAGTGGGTTAATGAAATGTTTCAAGTTTTTTTGACATCAAGGTACCAGGTTGAGAAATGGAAATGAGATTCCATGTGCTCTCAGAGTGCGGGCATTGATATCTCATCCCACGCTGTTCCCTCCCCATTAATCATCTCGGCAAAGTGACAAATAAAATGATTACTTTGCTAAAAGAAAATGTACTTTCTCTTGATTAAGCATTTGAGGAACAGAACTGGTCATGTGCCAGGTCTATTTATTTGGCAGATTAAATACACTACTTCTTCCAAATTACTAACAATCTAGCTCCATCGATACAATTTGCGCATTAACATTGAAAAAAATCACAGGAATAGCATTGTGACAATCACTTCCAATAAATAAAATAAAAATCCAAGCATTCATCAAATATAAATAGTTGTTCAACAATCACATCATATAGTATTTACATCCTGGAAATCCAAAACAATAATGTTTGTACATTCATTTAAATTATCATTGATATGTAGGAATAGATGATAGGAAAATAAACAGTGATGCCTTGAGGAGTGTACGTATATACACAGTGACGACGATGCCACACGATCCTGCCGCAGTAACTTTTGCAAGATGTGCTGGATCATTGACGTAGAACATAGAACATTACAGCACAGAACAGGCCCTTCGGCCTTCGATGTTGCGCCGACCAATATAAAAAGCAATGCCCCTCCAAACTAAACCATTTCCTTCTCTTCCATATACTTATCAACTAACCTCTTAAACGCCACCAAACTTGGCGCATCTACAACTGCTGCAGGCAGGGCATTCCACTCCCGAACCACCCTTTGGGTAAAGAACCTACCTCTGATATCCGTCCTATAACTATCACCCCTTAATTTAAAGCTGTGTCCCCTCGTGCTAGCTTTCTCCATCCTAGGAAAAAGGCTATCACTGTCCACCCTATCTAAACCTCTAATCATCTTATATGTTTCGATAAGGTCTCCTCTTAGCCGCCTCCTTTCTAACGAAAACAACCTCAAATCCCTCAGCCTCTCTTCATAAGACCTGCCCTCCATACCAGGCAACATCCTGGTAAACCTCCTCTGTACCCTCTCCAATGCCTCCACATCTTTCTTATAATGTGGGGACCAGAACTGCACACAATACTCCAAGTGCGGCCGCACTAGAGTTTTGTACAGTTGCAACATGACGTTGCGGCTCCGAAATTCAATCCCCCTACCAATAAAAGCTAAGACTCCATATGCCTTCTTAACAACCTTCTCGACTTGACTGCCTACTTTCAGGGATCTATGCACATACACCCAAGATCCCTCTGTTCATCTAGACTACTAAGAATCCTACCATTAGCCCTATACTCTACACATTTATTATTTCTGCCATAGTGCATTACCTCACACTTTTCCACATTAAACTCCATTTGCCACCTCTCGGCCCAGCTCTGCAACTTGTCCAAGTCTCTCTGCAAACTATAACACCCCTCTTCACTATCTACCACTCCACCGACTTTAGTGTCATCTGCAAATTTACTAATCCATCCTTCAATACCCTCATCCAGATCATTTATAAAAATTACAAACAGCAGGGGCCCCAAAACAGACCCCTGAGGTACACCACTTGTCACCGAACTCCACGATGAATATCTCCCATCAACCACCACCCTCTGTCTTCTATCTGCTAGCCAATTCCTAACCCAATTAGCTAAATCACCCTCTATCCCATACATCTGCATTTTCTGCAGAAGTCTTCCATGGGCCACCTTATCAAACGCCTTACTAAAGTCCATATATACCACATCAACCGCCTTACCCCCATCCACCTCTTTGGTCACTTTTTCAAAAAACTCAATGAGGTTAGTAAGGCACGACCTACCCTTCACAAAACCATGCTGACTATCCCCAATCAATTCATTTCTCTCTAAATAACTATAAATCCTATCCCTAATAATTCTCTCCAATACTTTGCCCACAACAGAAGTAAGACTCACTGGCCTATAATTCCCTGGAAGGTCTCTCTTCCCCTTCTTGAACAATGGGACCACATTCGCTATCCTCCAGTCCTCCGGAACCACACCCGTAACCAACGACGACCTGAAGATCAGAGCCAGAGGCTCTGCAATCTCCTCTCTTGCCTCCCAGAGAATCCTAGGGTAAATCCCGTCCGGCCCAGGGGACTTATCCAACTTCAAACCCTCGAGAATATCTAGCACATCCTCCCTGTCTACTTCAATACTTTCCAGTTTGCAACCCTGTACCTCAGTGTTCTCCATAACTACATTTACATCACCCTGCGTGAATACCGAAGAGAAATATTTATTCAGTGCCTCTCCAATCTCTTCAGGCTCCACGCACAACTTCCCACTGCTGTCTATGACTGGCCCTAATCTTGTCCTAACCAATCTTCTATTCTTAACATATCTAAAGAAAGCTTTAGGATTCTCCTTAATCCTATCAGCCAAAGTCTTCTCGTGTCCCCTCTTAGCTCTCCTCAATTCACTCTTTAGCTCCCTCCTGGCTAATCTATAGCTATCCACATGGATGCCATCATCTCACATGAGATACCATTCAACAGGTACATGATGCGTATTCTTGCAACTCAACCAGCGTTGTCTATCTGATGTGAGCCTCACGTCGGTAGTGGATAAGTTGTCAGAAGGTACTTCGAGCGACAGGATCTACAGGCATTTAGAAGGATTGAATGGGGAAAGTCAGCATGGCATTGTGACCGGAAAATCGTGTCTTTACAAATTTGATTGAGTTTTTTGAAGGGGTAACCAAGAAGGTAGGTGATGGCAAAGCAATTGATGTTGTCTACATAGATTTAGCAAGGCCTTCGACAAGGTACTGCATGGTAGGTTGTTGCATAAGATTAAATCTCAGTGTGAAGAACTAAATGGATGCAAAATTAGCCAGAGGATGATTGTAGAGAGTTGTTTTTCAAACTGGAGGTCTGTGACCAGTGGTGTGCCTCAGGGATCAGTGCTGGACTCATTGTTATTTGTCATTTATATTAATGATTTGGATGAGAATATTGGAGGCACGGTTAGTAAGTTTGCAGATGACACCAAGAGTGGTGGCATTATACAGTGAAGAAAGTTATCTAGGACTGCAACGAGATCTTGATCAATTGGGCCAGTGAGCTGATGAATGGCAGATGGAGTTTAATTTGGATAAATGTAAGGTAATGCATTTTGGTAGATTGAACCAGGGCAGGACTTACTCAGTTAATGGTAGGGCATTGGAGAGAGTTACAGGACAAAGAGATTTAGGGATAGATGTTCGTAGCTCCTTGGAAGTGGAGTCACAGGTGGACAGATTGATGAAGATTGGTTTCATTGGTCAGAACATTGAATACAGGAACTGGGATGTCTTGTTGCAGTTGTCAAGATATTGGTAAGGGCACATTTGGAATACTGTGTACATTTCTAATCACCCTATTAAAGAAAGGAGATTATTAAACTTGAAAGAGTCCAGAAAAGATTTACTAGGATGCTACCGCGACTTGATGGTTTGAGTTAAGGAGAGGCTGGATAGACCAGGACTTTTTTCTCTTGAGCATATAATGCTGAGGGGTGATCTTATAGAGGTCTATAGAACGAGAGGCATACGTCAGTCAGATAGTCGATATCTTTCCCCAAAGATAAGGGAGTCTAAAACTAGAGGGTATAGGTTTAAGGTGAGAGGGGAGAGATAAAAAAGTATCCAGAGGGGCAGTTTTTTCATACAGAGGATAGTGAGTGTCTGCAACAAGCTGCCAGAGGTAGTAGTAGAGGTGGGTACAATCTTTCTTTTAAGAAGCATTTGGACAATGGGTATACAGCGATATAGGCCAAATGCGGGCAATTGGCATTAACTTAGGGGTTTAAAAAAAGGGCGGCATGGACAAGTTGGGCCAAAGGGTTGTAAACCCCTGTGACTCTTAAGACCATTCAGCCCTTTCAACCTTTTTTTATTCATTCATGTGATGTGGTCATCACTGAGAAGACCAGCATTTGGGAACTATTATACCAATCACTTCAACCACTGTCTGTGACGTGACTGCCACATTCTCACTACTCTTCAGGTGAAAAAGTTCTGAATTCCGTGTTGGTCTTCTATTGAGAAAAGTAAAATGCTACAGATGCTGGATTCTGAAACAAAGACAGAAAATGCTGGAAAATCTCAGCAAGCATCTGTGGACACAAGTCTCACAACACCAGGTTAAAGTCCAACAGTTTTATTTGGTAGCAAACGCCACTAGCTTTCAGAGCACTGCCTCTTTGTCAAGTGAGGGGACAGCATTCCGAAAGCAAGTGGCGCTTGCTATCAAATAAACCTGTTGGACTTTAACCCTGGTGTTGTGAGACTTTTTACCGTGTTTACCAGTCCAACGCTGGCATCTCCACATCATGAGCAGCTGTGGGCAGAGTAAGTAGTGTCACAACACCAGGTTAAAGTCCAACCTAGAATCACGAGTTTTCAGAGCGCTGCTTCATCGATAGGTGAGTCTGATGAAGAAGCACTCACCTGATGAAGGAGCAGTGCTCCGAAAACTAGTGGTACTTGCTATCAAATAAACCTGTTGATCTTTAATCTGGTGTTATGAAACTTCTTATTGTACTTGCCCCAGTCCAACGCCAACATCTCTGAGAGAATACAGCCATGTTTCCAGTCTGGTTCTGACGAAGGGTCACCCAGCCTCAAACCTCTAATTATGCTCTTCCTCACAAGTGGAAACATCCACTATATTAGAACATCTCATAAATTTAAAAATTTCTGTAAAGTTACTCCCTGCAGCCCTCCCCCTCCCAAGCCCCCCCCCCCCCCTC